>VXAZ01010493.1:0-201447 GCA_013399875.1 Gymnorhina tibicen | reverse complement strand
AATCTAGAAGAAGCAGAAGGTGTAAGAAGAAAAGGAAGGAAGGAAGGAAGGAAATTGACATAGAATCATAGAATTGTTTGTGTTGGATATCTAGTTCGAACCCCTCTGCCATGGGCAGAGACACCTTCCACTACACCAGTTTGCTCAGAGCCCCATCCAACCTGGCCTTGAACACTTGCATGGATGAGGATCCACAGCTTCTCTGGGAAACCTGTTCCAGGGCCTCACCATACTCACAGTAAGGAATTTCTTGCTTATATCGAATCTAACACTACCCTCTTTCCATTTTAAGCCATTACCCCTTGTCCTATTACTACACACCCTTGTAACAATGCTGGACAGTTCTGTTCATTATTCGCTAGCTGAGACTGACACTTCAGCACAAAAACATGGAGTGACTTGGTTATTACATCATGTCATGAAGTTGTGTCAGGGGAGGTTTAGGTTGGATATCAGAAAAAGGTTTTTCACCTAGAGGGTGTTTGGGCACTGGAACAGGCTCCCCAAGGAAGTGGTCACAGCACCAGCTCTGGCAGAGTTCAAGAAGCATTTGGACAATGCTCTCGGGCACATGGTGTGACTCTTGGGGTGTCCTGTACAGGGCCAAGTGTTTGACTTTATGGTCCTGATGGGTTCCTTGCAACTCGGCTTATTTTGTGAATCTGTGATTCTGTATCAAGGAAGGGTTCAAATCAAACCACTCTCTGGTGACAGAGAACTTTCTCAGGTGTCTTCACTTCAGCATGCCCTGTTCAGAGGGCTGTGTTGTGCAGTGTTTTCACCCCCACAATTTAGGCTCAACTCCCAAATCAGGGATGCATTTAATGGTTTCATCCAGACTCCATAATACCCCATCACAGTGTAGGGTCATACTCTCTGCTTTCCTGTTCTTATTTAGCAATTTTCTGCTTATTCATCTGAGGTCACATTAGTTTTCAGCAACAGCATCAAACTGAGAGCTCTTGTCTAGTCAATTATCCACCCTGACTTCTAACTCCTTTCAGGGTCACTGTTTCCCTGGAAGCAAGCTCTGCCTATTGTCCTTGTTCCCAAACACACAACCTTGCATTTGACTACATTAACATTTGTGCTGGTTAAACTAGACCCACTTTCCAAGTTAACTAGATTGATCTGTCAAACTGACCCAACTTTACCACTGTTTACTCCTACTAATGCTGCGTCCTCTGCCGATTTTACAGGCACTGATTTCCTCACTTCTAAACCATTAATAAAACCTCTGAATTGTATTAGACTGAAAAAGATTCCCATAGAACCCTGCTGTAAATACCCTCTGTGGATGATGATTCCTCATTTACAATTCCTTTTTCGAAATCCATCAGACAGTTATAATCTATTTATTATGTGTTACATTAATTTTGCATAGTTCTAATTTTTTAATTGGAATGTCATGTGGTATGAAGTCAAATGCTTTTGAGAAGTGCAGGTAGATGTCAACACAGCTCCTCTTATCAGCCTATCTTGTCAAAAAACAAAGCTGTGTTTGCTTAAGCAGATCTGTTCTCCATAAAGTGAGATGTGCAACAGTTGCTGCATAAGACTGTGGATTGAAACAATCCTAGATTCTTAATGAGCAATGAGGAACTGTAGAAGCACAATTTTAAATAGAAACAGACTAGTTGCATTTTCTTACTGCCAGGCCCAAAGGTTTTCAAATCACAGTTCATGGCATTTTTCTGTAATACATACTATGTTTAAATTCAAAGTGTATGTGGAGAAAGGACTCATTTGGGATCTCTCAGCACTTCAAGCCACAAACACTTACCCACTCTGCAGTATAAGGAGATGAGATGGACTGAACAGCACATTTTCTTACTCCCTCCTCATTCTGTTTAACTAGTTCCTGTCTATCATCTCTAAGGAGACCTTGTGGAAGAGTCTATCTCAGCTGTTTTCTCTGTGTAGAGAACATGTCCTATAAGGCAACAGAAAATATCTTGTCTTTATGACATTTGATGAGAAAGCTAGAAGATATTTTCAGCTTAAAGGTGTAACTGAATTACCATGTGAGAAACACAGAGGCGGGACATTTGCTGATAAGTTGGTCTCTGAAGCTCTGAAGGCCTGTCTCATCTATTTCTGCATCACTTTCCAGAAGAAATGCAGATTATACGACAGCTACTGTACAGTCTGAACCTCTCACAGAAGCCCTATCAACTCAAACAATATTTTCTTGAGATGGGGTGGCAGGAACAGTCCAAGATAAAAGGGAGGGATCCTTCTCTTCCTCCTCATTCCACTCCATCCACATGTATTTAAGAGCAGTGCTTGTTGGACTCACAAGATGATTCCGTTTTCACACCTGTGAGACAACTAACCTACAGAAAAGTATCAGCAAGTTGCATTACCTCAGTAAAGCACTGGACAGGGGAAGGATGGGGCATCACGACAGAGCACTTGAAGGGGAAGACAGAAACAGAAGAGTAGGAAAGGGGAGAAAGACATTTTCCTGCAGTGTCAAAGCCTTTCAACTACTTATGAAAGAACAACAGGAGCAAGGCTTGTTTGGCACTGTTCCCTGAACAGCATGATGACTGCCAAAGAACAAAAGAAAGTTACTTCTTCCTCTACCTTCCATAACCCTCTTGCAAAGAAAGGTCTGCCCACCAGTTTGGGGCAATTTCAAGTTATCTCTTGAGCATGAGAAGGTAGTTGTGATAATTCAATAAGCACTTATGTTCCTCACTGTACTGAATCTTTGCCTTGGATCAGTGCAAGGACCTTGAGGATGGAAGAGCTGCTGTGTTCTTGTACAGTCAATGCCCAAAAGAAACTGATTATCAATGTTTGTAAAGAGACTTACAACCAACAGATACTACATTCTGTCACAGCCTAGATACTACATCTTTATCTCTGAAATCCCAAGTCTTATAATTGGATAATAATTTTCTTTCCATTTTCCAATATCAGTAAAGAATAAAGTTGGATGCAGTTAAGAAGTTGCTCTATATTATTTAACAAGAGGCTGCCTCTTCAAAAGTAAATCAGTCTCTATGTGCACACATGTACTTCATACACAGGGAGTCAGATCTGATGTCACTTTGCAGGTGCTGCTTCTGAGCTACAGTTTGCATTACAACTTGGAATTCTTTCTCTGTGATTGCTAGGTGGTGCATGGAGTAGCAAGGACTGAACATACTAATAATTCAGTACATAAGACTTTACATAAAATTATGTTTTCAACACTAATTTAAAGATACTGTTTTTAAAAAGCAAATTTATTCAGATGTTTACCACAATGACAAATTCTTTTTTTCTTCAAGGAAAATGCATACTTCCTGGCCCCAAAGTCAGCATAGAGCAAATTAGTAAAAAGCATTGCAAATTATCTGCACATAGAAATTAATTTGTTGCTAGGGTCCAAATGTGAACTTCCAGCTCAGATTCAATGCCATGTGGGTCTACATGATATTGATAACCCAAGGACCCACATGAGAAATACAGCACTTCTGTTGATGAATCTTTCTGTGTGATTTACCACATGCAACTACAGTCACACCTGTGCAACCTCTTTGAAATCGACACAGTTACAGTCACCATATAAAAGACATCATTGCCAGGCATTGAACATAGGCTTGAAACAGATAAAGGACAGATTGATCTAGTACTGGAAGTCACTCCTAAATCTGATACCAGACCTGCCTTTGATTTCCTTTAGTTCTCTAGGATACAATAGCAACCTTATGCTCTCAAGCTCATGATGCCATTAACTCACTTAATACAGATTTACTCACTTTTAAGAATTGGTAACAGTTCTCTGTGGTCATTTTGGTCACCTCTTAAAATCAAGGTCTCTCTGGACATTCCTTTAAGTAGCTTACAAATGGGTCAATGAAAATGTTAATAATTCCAGCTGTCTTCTCTTACTCTCTTCATATTTCAAAGCAGTGAGATGTACTCCCGTGTTACAATACTCCCGTGTTGTATCCCGTGGGGATAGCAACATCTCTTGCTTGTCTTAGGATGGGTGAGTTCTGTTGTTTCTGAACTGTTGCACAAGTAAGATGTGGATTTGGAACAGATATTTCTAACATACTACAACATACCATTTAAGAGGACAGAAGCACACAGTTCACTAAGGCAGCCCTGTACCACTGCATTTTCCTGTATTAGTGCACTTTAAAAGTAAATGGTTTCAGCCATCTGCTCACACTGTGCAAACATAGCTACAACCATTATTTGTCAAAAGCTGCTTCTGTAGTTTCAGTTACCTGTGCAGGTCACAGATTCTTACAGTGTTGTGTTTACTAACCATTGATACGACCAGCAAATATTGCTATAAAGAAACTGGTGTTTGTGATAACTGATCTTTAACTAGTTGCTGTACTAACTCAGTTCAGAAAGTGACTGTGAAGCCAGAAATGCTGCACAACAGTTCAGTGAGCTGTGAGGCTGGCTGAGCTACTGAGAAAACTCACCACCATTGCTTGGTTTGCCATTTGGAAGTTGTGAAACTGATGATGAGAACCTATGAGGCCGCAAACCTTGCACTTTCTGGAGAGCATATTCAAAACAGGGAAAACTGATAGAAAAACAAACTGTAACAGCCTGAGAAGAAATGTAGTTTTCCAAGCTAGTCCACTGTAACTGTATAATGACCTGGTGAGCCTAGGTCAATGTCTTGCTGATGCTCTGTTGACTTTGTGAGCACAACTATTTTGAAACTGGGACCAGGGAAATTCATGGTTCAGAGTTAGGACATTAAACTGTTTGAAGCTGAGCTAGCTCTCTCAGCCAATAAGCAGATATGTATGTCCATGGTCATGTAATTTGGTATTCTACCCAGGTTCTCTTACTCTAAATCTAAGCTGCCCTGAGGTATGTATAGAGACCTGTAATAGAAATGGGGAAGAAAACAGATGTATAAGCAAATCTGAGACCATCCCCCCAGCTAATCCTTCAGTACCTGATTATGGTTTCAGATGTCCTGAAGCTCTTTAGATAATCATGTTCTTCTATTATATAGAAGAAGACATTTGGAAATTATCACTATAGCTGCTTGTTTAAAAAAAAAAACAACAATTGAAGTAGATAAATAAGGCCTAGGATAATAAAATATATCATCCACCCATTATCCCTTCAATGTATGCATCCTGCTAGCACGGTTCAGAGTTCATTTACATGATAGATGCTTCTACTTCAGCCTAAAGCAAGGCTGGTCTTCATGTCATTTCCTGTCAGGAGTTGCTGAACCTCAATTATTTATTTGAGATAAATGATGCAATAAAAACACACTTTACAGTCCAAAAGCCACCTTCATCAACCGTAGAATGCCTGGCTTTCTGTTTGATTCCCACCCCTGCCCCCCCACAAGACACTTGCCACAGCAAAATAAATTATTCTGGTACCTAAGCAACACAACATTCACTTATTTTGCTCCTCTTAAACAGCCTAGCTGCCTCAGTCATCACAGCTGCTTTCTTGTTCCCTCCCCACCATCCTAACAAAAGGCAACATGAGAAAGAAGAGGAGGGTAACTTGTAAAGCCTGTGGCCAATGTACCAGCTGAAGGAGTTAGGCCTTATTGAACTGGCCCATGTTACACCCATTTCTCTGCTATGCTGACTGGGAAACAATCTAAGGAGAAGAGAGGAAAGGAGTTAGAAAAATTTCATGACAGTGACAACTTCTTTACCTTCTTACTTTATCCAGCCTGCTGATGAAGTAACCAAGGGCTCACAGGGCTGGCTAAACTCAGCAAGAAATTAAAATCACCAGAAATCAGTTACTTCTGCCACAGAGCAGTACTCAGTGCGATCAAAAGCTGTATAACAAATTAAATTCGAGTCTATCTCCTCTGTGTGCAGTTTCTCAGTTTACGCGTATCGGAAATGCAAAGGAAAATACCCCATGGGGTGTGGCAAAGATTAATCTATTAATGTGTTGTATTTGAAAACCTAAAGTGCTATTAAGTGCTAGACTGATTATTTTAATCAACACTGTTTTCACACCATCTGCAATTCTATGGCTACAAATGTTACTGTGAAATTTTATTGCAGGTATACAGAATCTCTCTCCACCCCTCAATTCGTACTTCATCATTAGCACAGCATCCAAATGCTTAAGATGAAATCAGATTCAACTGCAGGATGAAACATGAAAGAAAATGTAGTGATACCACATTTCTTTTTCTGAAGGGTCCAGATAGGTATTGTCAGATAGTCAATTGACCATAAGACAGTTTTGATGTACATAGTCTTGATATTCTTGTGTAGGAGCCACAAGGAAGGGGTGCTAAATGTAGGCTTTTTAATTTTCATTTTCCTCAGAGATACAGTAACTGGTGTAAAGCAAACAATAAAGCAAAGTTTAGACAGAAGGCTTTCAGCTCTGAAACAATGGAAAGTCACATACTTCATATTTCCTATCCACAGGTTAACACTTCAAAAACAAAGAGGACAAAATGTTTTATTAATTACACACACTAAATTTGTATTTATTTGTAACCTTAAGAGAAAAACAGGCAATAGATAAATCAAAAGAGAGAGGGTTTACCAAGAAATCTGACAGTGCTTGCTAAAGAAACAGCACTGAAGTGCTAAGGAATTGCATCCTGAATTTTGTCTGGTGTTGCTCTGCACTGATAAATAGCTCTGCATCATGCTCCTATATGTTACAGCTGTGGTAAAGATTAGCTCTTAACCTTGGTACTAGAGGATTATAGTATTCTTTATAAAGCAGCCTACTGATGAAAAGCCAACACCCTCTACCCACTTTTTTCCTGTTTTTTGGGGGTTTTTTTGGTTACTTAATACTGTGAAATCCAATATCGACTTCATCCCTGACTCAGCTGCTTGTGACCAAAATGCCATGGACAGAATGGCACCTGCACCAACTCTTTTCATACAGCCCAGTCTGTAATGCCAGTGCAGCTACAGGGGAGAGGACAAACTAACAATGAAGCAAACTATGATGAAACCTGCAGCTACAGCAAAAGCAAAGCTCTGAGAAGCCTACAAAATCACAGCTACCCCACGTCAGCGTGGGCAAATAAGGGGAACCAGCAAGCCAAAGAGATGTGAGTTTTTTACCTTTCCTTCCCTTCCCCTCCTTTCCATCCACTCCCTTCTGCTCTCTCTTCTTCTGCAGTAAGATGTGTTCAAAGTTCCTAGAATTTGAGTCCTTTTTCTCCATGGACAAATATATCAAAAAAGGCTGAAGATTTCTAGCCAAAAATGCAAAAAGGTTAATTTGTTCCTGAATTTACATCTGCAAATCTTCACAGGAAGCAATCTGTGTAACCCTCATGAATTAAACATACTACAGTCAAAAGCCTTTGGCACCAGTTGAGGATTAATGACCAACTGGAAAGATGATCTTGAAGAAAGTTGAGCCATCATTAAGCCTGTGTTCTAATGCCAAGGTTATTGCCATTATAGGCCTTTTTAAAAGCACAGAAGAAAATAAATATTACAGAGCAAGTAGTTTCTCATATTGTGCCAATACCCCTCCTAAGGGATTTTGCAGTTTTGAAGAGTGATGCTTTTACTCTTGACACCTTTTTCCAAAGGTCTTTAGGAACCAATGCTTGGATTGCCTCATACTTGGCATCTCTTCCACAAATGCTGGAGGAAGGACCCCAGAAATGAGCCAGCACTTGTTTTGGTTGAGATGGACCACTGTAGGTTATTGCCAATAGGTAATGGTTGGAAAAGCACCACCTCTAAACCCACTTTCTCATATCCAAATGCACTATCACAGTCTAGAAAGTCTGTTTCTTGTTTGGAATGATTTCTGGGAACACCTCTGGGTCTGTATAAAATTTAGTGAAGTTATAAATGCTGAAAGGCCAAGCTTTTGGAAATGACCCAGTGTTGGCTATATGGACAAGGGCTGGATGACCAAACGGAAAATACTTAATGATGTTAAATTGCAAAAGATTTGATCAAAATGCTACATCATCTTTCTGTTGGCATAAACCTAAGATAATTATTGCTTTTTCAGACCAACACAAATGAGAAAGAAATGAAATTCACATATATTCAGGCTATTAATTTGTAACTCTTTATGGGACCATTTTTATCTGTCACCATTCGATACTCTTGCATGTTGCAGTAAGTAGTAGGGAACAACAAAAAGTGCAAGCGCAGAGTCTGGGGAAGCACTGTGGAAGTCAGTGATACATAACCAGAACTCTTGCTATGAAGGGTTCTCTTACTGAAACAACACTTTGGCTTTAAAATGATGCAATCCACTCTCACTAAAAAAGTACCTCACTATGCTGTGTTCCCTGTTACTCACTCTTGAACCAATTATTACAGTCTCTGGCTTTGCTGCTCCACTGTAACCTTTCTGAACCCATATCTGAACAAAACCATGATTACATGAGAGGATTCCAATGGTGCTTGCACTGAATCCGAGTCAAAAAATTTGGGCTCATACACCATAAAACAAGTAAGGCAATTATCTAGATTTAAAATTATAATTTAAAAAAACAGGTAGCGATAAAAAACAGCATCTGTATATCAGTCAAAAATGTTGAGGCTTCCTACATGCAACCTTTTCCTCAAACTCCCTATTGCCCTTTTTCTTATGTTACATGTAGTCTCCCAAACTCAGACAAAGTCAGAAGAAAATGTACCTCATTCATGGGTGATATGGCAAGACCCACAACAAAGCAAGAATTAATATATGCTTCTCTCTTCTGAACAGTTAAAGCCATATCAGTATGAGAATACTTTATCTAGGGACAGCCTTGTTATCCATGGTTAAATCAACCTAATCATATAATTGAAGAAGATTACTTAGGTCTCTGATGTGGGAGAGGAAAGATTTGACATGCAGCCTCATCTGCTTTTGGGTCTTCTGGCAGTCACAGTTATTTGAAGCATCTCAGCTGTTGGCTGCTACAAAGTTCCACAACACCACTCACATAAGGAATAAAAAAACTTGATTTAATTCAGAATTGAGCCAATTCTAAAGCTTCCACTAGCATTTTCCCACTACTTCCTCACCTATTTATAGTCCCATTCCTTTTATTCAGCTCCTGGAGGCCAGACAAGGGCGGAAAAAGAAATTATTCTAGAGAGCTTCTGAGCTTTTCATGCCTTTTTTTTTTTTTTTTAATATTGTAAGACTTGAAATGGGTAGGGATAGGGGATGAATCAGCTGGGACTTATTCTGTCTGGAATATGAACAGGAGAACAGTTTCTACAGGAATCAAAGTAAAAGATTCATCTGACAGACGGTGAATTCAAGCTAAAGCACAATTTGGGTTTCTAGAGGAAATCTACAAGTTTTCAATATTTCACTTTTTTTTTATAGGCCCTTCATTAGACATGTTAGCTGGCATATTCTTCTATATTATTAATCTGTTTCAGTCCTCTTCACTTTGCTTTACAGATATGAAGAAAAATGGGTACCTCATTAATCAGCTTCAGTCCAGTAACCAGTAAGGCAGAAATTTCACTGACTAGATTGTAATATGTTGGCTGGGGAAAAAAAGCAGACATAAAAATAAGCAAAACTGAAAGTCATCTGATATATAACTCCTCCCAGCACAGGCAACTAAGTAGTCTTAATCATTACTAATTACTATAAACATTTCAGCCTTGTATTTTTTTCTACATAAGAAGTCCTGTAAAACTTCTATCTTTTGAAAACAATAGGGATTTCACATTCAGTCAAGGTATGTTTACATTAACAAGTGATAGGCAGAAATTCTGTACCAGTGACAGAAAATAAAGGAAAGGAAAAATCAAGGTTTGGGAAGTTCTAGCTGGCAGTTGAACCTCAAAGGGCTGCACTAGTGAAGTGACAGGTTTAGCCCATTCCTGCCTGTTTAACTTGCTTAAATCAGCTGCTAAAGGAAATCACTGCAGATGCCTGTGGGCAAATAAAAAATGTTCATAACAGCTAATTTCTGAAAAAACAGTCACAGCAATCACAATAGTCACAGAAATCATTAGAAATATGTATTTCTCAAAAATTCACTTTTTAAATATTTGTTTCTTTATCTTGGATTAGGCATGGTTGTCGTGACATGGAAGCTTAAAATATCTGTTGCTGGACTTGGCAAGTTACTGAAAATGAAACATTTAAATAAACAGCTTTTACAAATGTAAGCTATTGCAGCAAGATCATTCAATGCAGCTGGAATCTGGTGGACTTGCCTAGATTCTTAAAAGGCACCAGGAAGATAACACTTTTGTAGAAGTGATGCAATCACATTTTCCCAGCAGGACTCCAAAGACGAAATTTATCTATTTCCAGATCAATAGTGGCATCAGCTGGAGAAGACAATTATCCTTGATGATATATTGCACTTGCTTGTATCTCTCTGACAGGGAACAAACAGTGTTCACTGCAACCCTGTGAAGTGGTTAAGCACCATCCACCCCAACTTCTAGAGAGGAAAAATAAGGCACAGAGTTGGGATAGTGAGAGAAACAGGTATAATAAGTCAGTAGCTAAACTGGGAGAAGAACCAAGCACTTTCTACTCCTAATTTGGCCTCTGCCACCAAATGAAATATGAAAATACTACTGGTAGGAGACAAGTGAAACAACATAGGTACCAAATAAATACTACATAGTTACTTCATGGTCTATGTCTCCAAGTTCCATTCTCTAAAACCCCTGCTGTCATCTCCCCCATGCCTTTCTCTCTGCACTCAGAATCTGAATAAAGATCTAAGAAATCTATTTAACATTCTTCCCATGTCTAATCTTCTATTGGAAAGATCAGCAAGTTGACATTAGTGCAACGTTTTTCAATGCAAACTTCTGTCATAACAGAAGAACAATAAAATCATTACATGATAGGAAAAAAATATCACTGACAAACCAGGAGCCTTTCCATTTTTCTATGACCCTTATTTTTACTTTCCCATTTTCTATTTTTTTTCTTTTCCTGTTGCAAGTCTACAAAGAATCTCATCTATTTCTATTTTTAATGTATTACTGATTCTAGTCCAGTCACCTCCCTTCTCAACCTTTTCTCATGTGCTTATTATTCTTTTCTATGAAATCACATTCTCTGAAAGTCTGTTCCCATGTTGCTCATTTTCAGGTGACTTTTATCATGCTTCTTGCCAGTAACAGAAAATTGTCTTCCTTATGTACTGGAGTATGCACTTCATAATATTAGTTCAAGCAGAGGTCACCTCAAAATTCCCATTGTTTCAATTGGAAGAGAGTCTAGAGCTGATCACACCTCCTCCATATTACTCATATCTTTCTGATTTGCTGTCATTCTCAAACCCTCCTATTTTAAATTCCCTGCTGGAGCAATTTCTTCCTGCTGTAGCTGCACAGTCTTATGCCATGCTGTACTAAGTAACATTGATAACACTGTTCATCGGGGGAAAAATTTGAGATTTCCTGTCTGGAGAAAAAGCTCTCTCAGAAACACAGACAAATTCACTTGACTGCAAAGAACTTATATAAAGTCATCTAACACATACATCACAGAAACAGAAGAAAGCAGAGTTGAGTTCTTCTTTACTATGTCATGGGTCAGAATGAACAGTTATCTTGATTTTTCTAGTCCTTGAGAAATGCAGAATGAACACAATGTGTTGTAGAAAAAAAAAACGAAGCAGATGTGTGGGCTAACAATAGGATCATTCTGTTCAGGCATGAAAATGTTTCTATTTTACTTTTTCTTCTGGTTCAATAATTCTGAAAGTCTCTTCCAGCTGAAGACCCTTTGGAGACCTCCATGAACCGAATTCCTGATGAACATACTATACAGGGAGCACTACTGGAGGTGAGAACATGAGCAAAATCAAAAGATATGAAAGCATCCATATGAAAGTGTCAATTGATCTGTGACTTCAAAACATACAAACCATCTTTGTACTCTGGTCAACAGAAACCTTCCCTTTTACAGCTCTTCCTTCCTGAAGCAATCTATTGATAGGGCAGCAAGGCAGGTTATCAGTGCAGCACTTCCCTGAAGAATAAAGGCAAATGTTAACTACATTCTCAGAGCCTTTAGCATCTCAAACCTTATTATAGGAGAACTAGCAAAAGTGGCTGAACGGCTCTAGTTTGTATCTTACTGCCGAGTTTGGATGCTTCTGCAAATACAATAAAAACTGGTCTTATTGACCATCTGGAACTAATGGAGAAGCATTGTGGAAATTCTGCAGAGCAATAAAAGATGATTCAGTTTTAGAAGAATCTTGTCCAACAGCATAAGCATTTCTCAGTAATCACTCAGATTCAAATATAAGGCATATATATATGTAATAGACCAAATCAAGCAGAGTATAGTCCAGAGCTGGGCAAAGGGAAGTTGAAATGCATTCCTTTAGGGAGGGAATGAAGCCAGAGCATTCAACATATTCAAGCAGTAGTACCCTTTTGATTACTTTACAGAGAGTTGTCATTCACCTGACACACGGTAGAGCTGCCAAGGCAGCACTAATGTTTATACCAAGTTGTCATTCATGTCCCTCACATTTTAATGCAAAATGGAAATCATGGAATCACAGAATAGTTTGGGTTGGAAAGGACCTTAAAGATCAACTAGTTTCAACTCCCCTGCCATGGGCAGAGACACCTTCCACTGGAACAGGTTGCTTAAAGCCCCATCCAACTTGGCCTTGAACACTTCCAGGGATGGGACATCCACAAATCTCAGGGCAACCTGTTCCAGTGCCTTACCACCCCCATAGTAAGTAATGTCTTCCTAACATCTAATCTAAAGCTACCCTCCTTCAGCTTAAAGCCCTTCCCCTTGTCCTGTCACTTCATACCCTTGTAAAAGGTTCCTCTCCTTCTTTCTTGTAAGCTCCCTTCAGATACTGGAAGGCCTAATTATGACTCCCCCGTTGTTTGGATGAACAATTCCAATTCTCTCAGACTTTTCTCATAGGAGAGGTGCTTCATCCCTCTGATCATCTTGGTGGCCCTTCTTTGGCCTTGCTCCAACAGGTCAGTGTCTTTCCTGTGCTGGCGACTCCAGAGCTGGATGCAGCACTCTAGAGATAATGAGATTGGCTTTAGTACCTGCTGGCTTCTCTGTATTTGCACTACTACTCACGTGAGACACACTGTGTAAGAAACAGAATAGAAAAAATAATCAATTAGAATGAGTAAGAAATTTTTGCTATTTCTTTGCTTTCATTTCTAACATTTATTTTAATAGATAGAGTTATAAAACATGCTACAAGGGGACAATGAGGTACATAAAATGTGTTACTGCTTATATACTGTAAATAATATCTGGAATTTATATCCACTAGACAGAAAATAATAACTCACAATAACTCATAATTTCAAAAGAAAATTGTCATATCAAATTTGAGCTATTTTATATATTCCCTAATACATCACAAGGAGGAAAAAGATCACAAGTAGAAACCTTCTATACATGAAGGTTAATTCTCTCAAACTTGACTGATCAAAACATTTAAATTAGAGTGAGATCATTTTTAATCTCAGGAGACCAGAGGAAGTGAAAGAAAGGAACAATTACTGCTTCCCTATCTAAAAGCTATAAAAATTTCCTTTTGTGCTTTTATAATTTTTATGTTGAAGACTGTGTGAAGCACACTGAACAAAAATAGAATCACTTCCTTGGTTAAATGCACTTTATGAGGGAAGTTTGTCAGCTGAATCACTAGAATCAAGTGGGGCAATTGTGCAAAACTTCAAACCTGACCTTTCTGCCTTACACAAATTGTCCTTGTCCCATCATTTGTCTCTCTTTTCTGAATAAAAGTGTGGGCTGGCATGCAGATACTAATTATCAGAGAAAACAGTCAGATTCTGGAACAATATTAAATACAGAAGTACTATAAAACCCCCAAAAAACTACTTCTAAGAAGAAGTTAATAAACACTTTAAATGGCAGTGGCCAGGTGTAGATACCCTCCACCCACAATATTCCTTTCAGTTTCATATTCTCATTTGTTCACATCTAGACATCTAGCATATCTACAAGACATCAGATATTTTTCAGTCTGACATAGAGCTCTGAATAGAATATGGTTCCTGCTTAAGAAGGAAAACAACATTAGAATAAATCCTGTGTAGCATATTAGCGTTTATAGCTGTTGATTTCTTTAATAAATGCTTTTCACTTAAGAAGAATATTATTGCAAAGAACAGTCCAAAATGCAATAGTAAACAAGAAATATGTCCACAGACCACTTACAGTTTTCTGTGGTGTACTCTGTATTTTTCCTTATATATTTCCTAAAGCTAATGAAAATTCTAGGGGAAAAAAAACCACACAAAATATTTTCCAGAAGTCAGAAGAGAAGATTAAGAGAAGAAGTTCCAAACTAAGATAACTAAGAGAACTTAAGAGAATATTAGTTCCAAGCAATTTTATTCATTCTAGAAACCTCTTCCAGATTGTTTGTGCCATGCACTTAGACCCTTACTGAGTGAAAAATTCTGAAGAGTTTACTAGAAATTTACCTTACTACATATGGATCTCAGATCCTGATTCTGAGAGACTGCAAAATATTTTGTCCTTTCATTTTATAATGGTCTTCTGAACTTTGACACTGCATTCACATGACAACTTCTTATTTATGTGTTGAACTGGGAACTCAGTGTCTATGAAACATTCTTTAATTATCATACTCAAAGGATGTAAATTTTGGAGGTTAATTTGATTTAACAGATTAATATGACTTTGATTCAAGAGGCACCTGTCTTTGATCAATATAAATGACAATAATGTCTTAAAATATTTTGTTCTTCATCTTATGTTTATTTAAGAGACTAATGAGATGATTCTAAACTGACTTTCACATCCTGCCAAAAATCAGAAAGCCTATAAATAGGACAAGACATAAGCTAGTAAGTGAACTAGTCAGTCAGACATAGACCAGTCACATAATTGGACATGGTGAGCCCTGTGGGTCCCTTCCAACTCAAGATAGTCTATGATTCTAATCTCTTTCTGATGCATTTTTTTAAAACCTCAGAAAGTATTCCTTCTTTTCAGTACTTGGTGGAATAAGTAGCAGTTATATCAAGAAGAGATGCAGCTATATGCCCAATCTTCTTCAATACTGATTATGTCAGCTTCCAGGCTTTATTACCTGCCTAGCTTGTACGATAGCTACAAAATCATGCATGGATGAATGGCCTTTAAGGTCTTGAACCTTTAAGCTCTGGGGCCTTTAAACTCTGGAACTTTTTTTTGCAGACCACAAAGCTAACTGCTTTCCTTAGCATAATGTCTGTTGATTATCTGGTGGCTCCATCAAAGCAAAAAAAATCCACACTGTCACTCATTGGTATTCTGTTGAGTGTATTACAACTTGAAAACTGAATTAATGGGTCAAACTCACCAGTTCCCTCATTTCTGGAAATTTAATGTTTGACTGAAAGGAATAACATCTTTACAAAGGCTATATTTTTTTAGAGTTTTTTCACTTACAATAGTGAGACATTTTGAGAAAGTATTTTCTACTGCCATGCTCAAAGATACAGCCTATTAGCACCTGACTCTAAAATCTCAAACTTGAAGACAACTGGAGGAATGTCTGAACTGTTCATCATCCCATCTTGGCACTCACTCAAATATAAAAACCACAAGAGGAAATGGGAAGAAATAAAAGTGATAAGTTTAGAGTAACCTAGAAGTTTAGAGAAATCTAGAAATTTAGATAAATAACTGTGAAATGTATTATTGAACAAAGCAGTTTTTCAAGTCACAGCTTCATTAATAAAATGAAAGCACTGAAGGAAGATACACCATATGGGAAACAATTAGATAGGAATCATGTTATCATCACATATATATACCTAAATCCTTTGATGAAAGTACATTTCGGACACTGCAAACAGAAGGTCTTTTTGAGTGATTGTTTACATATATAAGCTGTTGACTCCAATACTATAGGCTTGGATGCCACAAGGACACATCTCCCACTTGGGATCAGAAGTGAACAGTTAGATCTGCCTTGGCTCCTGTTTTACCTTCAAGCATTCAAAATGAGTAGTGAGTAGCACTAGTATGCCATTCTGCAGGGCACCTGCAAGCCCACATGCAGTACAAGAGAGGGGGCACTTTGATTTAATGCATTATCCTGGGAGCAGCAGAAAGGACTGAACACAAACCAGGTAGGCCAGTACCCAGTGGATGCCTAAGACAAGGCTATGAACCCATGGGAGGCCTGTGTTGGACCAGGCTCCTGGAAGGGACCTGCAGACCCATAGAGAAAGGAGCCTGCACTGGAGCAGGTTTCCTAATAGGACTTGTGAGCCTGTGGGGGACCCACACTGGAGCAGGCTGTGCCTGAAGGACTGTATCCTGTGAAAGAGTGAACCATGCTGCAGCAGTTCATGGAGAACTGTCTCCCGTGGGAGGGACCTCATGCTGGAGCAGAGGAAGGTCTCTTCTCCCTGATCAGCAGCAGAAACAGGTGATGAACTGACCATAACACCCATTCCCTGTCTTCCAGTGCCGCTGCAGGGAAGACAGTAGAGCTTGGGAAGGAGGGAGGAAGGCATAATTCAGATTTATTTTACTTCTCATTATCCTTCTTTAATTTTATTACTAATAAATTCAGTTAATATCCCAAATTTGAATCTGTTCTGCCCATGTCAGTATTTGGTGAGTGAACTCTCCCAGACAACTCATGATCCCTTTGTTATATTTACTCTCCCCTGTTCAGTTGCAGAGGGGATTGAGAGAGCAACTTTGGGGGGTGCCTGGTATCCAACCAGGATCAACACACTATAATACCCCAGGTTCATAAGGCTGGAGATTTTTCACAGTGTATCATAATCTCAAATTTCAAGAAGAAAAATAGCTATAGGAAATACCATCTTGGAGTAGATTTTTTTCCCCCTAGAATGTGGAAAACATGCTCCATTAAATAAGAAGTTCAGTTACATTCAATTTTCCTGTTGAAGAACTTAGGGGAAAAAAAAGGAAAAGCTGTTTTACCATCATTTTTTTGCCCCACGTGTCCTAAGTCAAGCCTGTGAGCAACCAGGGAATAATAGTCTTTGTCTAGAAGGGTGATGATATTATAATTAATGGAATTTTTTACAATTTTGATCCTAATTTTCTGAACAGCACATGCCATAGTCTTTCACACGTGCAGCCACAGCTAAATAAATTTCTTCACCATACAGGGGAACTGCTGTCTAGCAACATGCAGAGCTTGTGCTGGTCCATTTCTACATACTGGTTCATTCTGAACAAATTTTTGAAGCCTTGTGCAAGAGACAAAAAAAAGCTTCTTTCAAAACTTCTGAAGTCAACTGATTGGTGTTGGGAAAAGCCTTGCAAATATCATCTCAATTCTTCCTCAATGTGCTGTATAATTGCAGTCTGTTCTCCTCCCCCTACAATGAATATAATCAGCATCTGAATATTTTCTTGTGCTTTTATTAGTATTATTAAACAAAATACTCCTCAGAGCTCATATTCCAAAACTTATTTAAGAATATTAAATGGTACTTGTGTCCATTAAGGACTGATCTGGGTGATATTATGGTGCTTATATTTGTTATCACTGTATGAAAATTATTATAGTAATAAACCCACATAGTTTTCCAAGCGATTCCATTTAATCTCAGCAAAAACAAATAATTTGTCATGCAGAGTACTTTACATTATTAATCCACTGCCGATAGATAGCCAGGAAAGTCATAACTGTCGTTCCTCATTTACTCCTTCATGCAGACTGATCTGAATACTCTGTTTGGAAAACTGGCATCGGGTGAGCCCCAGCAGACCTGGAGGATCACTTCGAAGGTGGTCAAGTGCACAGAGCATTTGAGAGCATTATCCTAAAAAGATGTTTATAACTCTGCAATGAGAACGGGGATGACAGTTCAATGATTGGGTGTAAACAGTGCCATGAATAAACAATAAGGTGGTACAACAATTTCACAGATATCATTCTCATTTTATAGGCAGACAAAGTAAGGCATGGCTTCTTACATTTTTGGTCTTGTATTTTGTAGCAAGTCTGAACTACAATAGGAGCTTCCTACACTCAAAAACAGAAGTTGTATGTTCAGCACAATGATATGTAGATTTGAATACCAGGACATTAACAAAAAGAAATTTTGTTATTATCATATACCTTTTCCCAAGCTATATACTTTTTTGTATTATATAGGAGGGTAGAGCAAGATTCTCTCCAAAGGCTGGACCTAAGAAGGTTCTGAAGAAAGTGAGTTTTTGAGAAGCAAAAGAGAAGGAATTTGCTATAATGTCATGTGTCACCACACTGGCAGAGACAACATGGGAGCATTAAGACTTTCTCCCTAGTACCTCATTCTAACCAGCAGACCACAGTCCCAAATTTCTGCAAGTCAGTTGAGTCTTGTCTGTCACAAAGACTTTCATCATTTTATGGACTGCTATCTCATTCCTACACTAATAAGCATGGTTAGAGTAGAGTTAGTAATTGAAATTTATGACTTGTGTACCCTGTTTTAGCGCTTTTCCAAAGACTCATTAAATCTCTTTTATGTGTATTTTTCCCTGCCTCATACTTTCATTAACTGGAAAAAAAGAGAATAAAGTTCCATTTACAACACCACTACAGGCATGCAGGATCCTTGCTTGACTGATGTTCTTCTAATGAATTATATGTATTGTAAATAAGTACCGAAAACTAGCCCAAGGTCTTCACCATTAATTTTTCATTAATGAAATGCACCACTTAGCTTGTTTGACACTTAAGTGATTCCCATAAATTTAAAATAGAGGTCACCATAAGGAAAGCATTTGAAAGTGTCATTGAGGGAACAAGATAATGAACTATTCACCCTTCCCCAAGCACTTTTAAATTCACAGGCTAGTCAGTTGTAAAATTTGAAAATGAGTAATATTTTAATTCTTAAAGCAGATGCCAAGATTTAATGAAAAATGTAAGTACTCTAATAAGTGAGCTTTTGCTTAGGGGCTTTTTCTTCTCTTCTACTTTCTGCTTTTCTCTCCTTTTACCTTCTATGGCAGGAAAATTCTTATGCCTTCTATAGCTTAGTATGTCATAAAAAAACAATACCACCTATATAAGAGAGGAGCAAAGGATAGAGTGGGCTTGGGGTTAACCTCTAACACCCTGATCTGGCCGATTGCAATTGATGGTGGGGCCTGTGAGATAGGCAATATCCCTTCTGTGTTCCAGACAGAGGAAAGCTCAGTCATAAGCTTTGACACTGCTTTCTCACAGGAAATCTCTGGAATACAAGCCTTGATCCAGACATCATTTTCTGCTGGTCAGCTACACAAATGCTAAACAGTAGTTTCTCCTAGCTATATCAGTCAGGTCACTTGATGATGTAGTTACAATACTACAATTAGGTAACAGAGTTAAATTGCAACCCTCTGGGCCTGAAAGTAAAGCTTGAACATTGATACTTCCCTCCAGATCAAAATTTATCTGGGCAGCCAAGTGAAAAAAACAAAAACCCATAACTAACAGCAATAAAAACAAAAACTATAGCAAAACAAAACAAAACTAAACAAGAAAAAAAGACCAAAAAAAAGCAACAACACAGGGAGGAGAACAAAAGTAACCAGAAACCCTCTCGTGGGCAGAAATAATCCTGCCTATCCTGAAAGCCTGTCTGCTTCTCAAGGCTATTGTGAAGGTTGGCATGTCAGAATGCAGCCCCCCAACAGGCAGTCTACAGCAAGATCTGTGCACCATAGACTGCTTTGCTGCAAATACGCTGTGCTTGCAGCAACCTGGTGCTGCAGTAGTGGTGCATTGTCCCCCAGGAGGCAGAGGGGACAATTCCACTGAGTTGTTTCCTATTTTCACTATTTCTGGCATCCTAATGAACTACAGCCTACATAAAACCTCTAAACTACTTTCTTAGCTTTTCTTAGTATTCTCAAAATCTTCAATCCCTATGCAAAACGTGTTTTGCATTGCTGCTGAGCATTGGTCTTTTTTTCTCATCTTCCATGCAAGAGAATTCTATATTGTTGCATATTTTAATTGTTGGTTGTGAGATTTAAGAATACTGAGAATAATTTCTAAGGTCTATCAAATACAACCTGACCCATAAATGAGGGAAGGAAGTTTTGATGAACCCTTATCCAGCTCTGATCAGCTCATGTTATTTACTTCAGGTTTATTGGCAAGACTTGCAGTTCAAACATCACTAATACATTTTTCCCTACAATCAGGAACTGCTCCCCTCTTTTAAGATGTGTTAAATATTGAGAGAGAAAAAACTCAGAAAAAAAATCTGCTCTCGCTCAAAGTTTTCAAGGTATTTTGTCATCCTCAGTAAATGTAACACTATCCAAAGGCAGAAATGATTAGCAACTAAAATCAAACGTCTCAAGAAGTTTGTGTGTACAAGAAGGGTCACAGGCACAAAATATTGGGACACTGCTTTTGCCAAAAGAGTAAGATAGTGAAAGTGCAGTCAGCTCTTTGGGGAGGCATAAATTCTACCTAACAGTGAAGTCTGAAATATAAGGGCATGACAATATACATAGAAATACAGTGGGAATATTTTCCTCTCATATTTAGTTGTTGCAAATGAATCAATCTTATGCTATTTTTAAAAAATAATTTAAATACATTAAAATTATCAGTCATTTCAGTGGCCCTTTCAAAAGCAGCTCCTTGTTCATGGCTCATTTTCTTTTGACAGATGTCCACCAGCACAGAAATGCCAGGACAGTGACTGCTAATCAGCTCTCTTTTCAGGAATCTCAGAAATAAATGCATGAGGCAAGACCTCAAATCAAAGCATTGTCACTTTCAGCCCTTCAATGTAGGATTTAGGCTTTCTGGTAATTTGGATGGTGGTAATATAGTCTTTGCTCACTCTCTTTCTTTTAGAGTTAATAAATGAAAGTGTTTATAGCCTTGAGGGACACTTTTGCACCAGCCAATAAATTCTGAAGGCTGTGTAGAGATGGTAATAACTGTTACCCCTTTCATACTCGCTGTAAATACATAGCAGGACAATGGAGGTCAATCATCATTAACATCATCTGCTAGTAGCCCAATTCTGTGTGTGAAATGAGCAGGTAGGTCTTGGCCTTCCTGAGTGCTGAACAGGTGAATCCATAAAAAGACAGACCACAGCCACAGCCAGCACTAACTGGCTCCCTTGTTGACTCTTTTAGCAAAGACAACAACTAATGAACAAGAATGAATGCTGAACTTCCTAAATACAGCTCCCTACGAAGGTTTAGTTATGAACAACAGACACTGAGAATACAGAAACAACCTGCCCTGCTACTTTCTGTACTGAGTCTACTCTGATTGTAAACCAAGGACTCCCCTCTTTTGGGCTGCCCTCATTGACATCAAAGGATTTAAAACTGAAACCACTCACAAGACTGGAGCACAGGTATGTCTCTTGAGGTTAATAAGTATGGAAGTGGAGATGTTGCTAGTATGCAGCAATGAAGAAGGAAAAGCTTGTTTTAAATCACGCCTTAATGCAACTTCAGATAAAAACAAGTAATATTACATATTTTAGGTACATATTCTGCCTCTATCCATTTACCTCAGAATTTTATAATAAATCTTTCATTGCTATATGAATGTCTGTTTACATTATTCTAAATTTACAACTCTTAAAACCAATATAACCTTGGGAAAACTTGCCATACAAATCATAGTATTCCCTATCACAGTTCAATGCACAGACTTAAAGAGAACTATTTCTTGATGAATGCCTCATATTATTTTATTTAAAGCTGATGAGACTTAGTGTGCATATTTGACAGAAGACTACAGAGCAACAAATGACTTCAGCAAATGCAATTGGTGTACGAAACCTTGCCTATCAGCTCTCCAATGAAGTGTGCGCATCAGCTGGAGGTAAAGATGGCTGTCATACGATACAAATTGGGCAATTTTCATACAGAGTGGTAGTTTCTTCAATCTCACTGATACAGTAGAAAAGAGCAGCTGTGGTAACCCATCTTCCCCTTGGGTTGTTTGCTGTGTGTATCTTCATCACCACTGTCTCTGTTACATAGTTTAATACTATGTAGTAAACAACTTCAGTGAGGTCTCACCAGCTTCAGCAATCATCTCCCCTTAAAATATACTAACTCAAGACATATGACAAAAGAAAAACAAACATTCTGGTTTTACTTTCTCCTTCCCAAAGTGGGACATATATTAACTGGGATGCCATATGCTGATAAAGCAGAAAAACAGATTAAAGGTCACATCGTCAACAGTTATTTTTAAAGCAGGTCCAAAGTAAGACTTAAGTAGCTGCTTTGTACAGAAGGGAATTTGCTCTATGAGCTTATGGAGCTGGTGTACTGTTTCAGCCGTTTCTCATTTGTGAGGAAAGAACTTTCATCTTCAAGGCATTCAATTCAATATCTTTCTGCCAATTTTGAACTCACCACCACCAGAAGATATATATATTCTATATTAAAAATAAAGGGCTATACCCCATAGATTTGGGAGCAATGTGGATGAGCTGAAAGTTAGTGAGTGCATCCCCCAGCACCACCTTAAAGCTAAAGAATATGGTGCATACTATGTAACTTCCTACACTGAAATGAGGACCCATTTGCACATTGTAGTGGATCATGCATCAAAGCAGCTGACAACGTCTGTGAAAGCTGGATGGATTACCCTTAGTACTTGAAAGCAATACAACTAGGCTGACTACAAAGAGGGAAAAAAGAAAGCATTGACAGAGCTGAGAGGTAAGATCTGAGTCTAAACATAAAATTCTTTAGCCTAGAGACTTCATTGAAACAAGTCTCTTCTTCAGTAAGGTACAAAAGGCAGGCAACAATAAGAACTTGACTGGAAGGAGAGCCAGCGTATACATTTTAATGAAATTCAATTCATTCTGTAATTGGGTCACATCAGTAAAAATGAATGCAAATTTATGGGCTTACAATGTGTTTCACAGTTACGAAAGCCTAATAAATCAACTTTGAAAAACAATAGGTTTGTATTCTCACCCCAAACCTCCGTCCTGTCATTATCCAACCCTACAAATGCCCCGAGGAAGTCTGATATCAACTATCTACAGCACACAAAGAACAGAAATCAGGATGTAGCTCAAAACTTGTTACCTTTTTAAATTAAGAGTTTATGTCCTCACCTCCTCCCACCAATGAATGCAACTGAAATTAAAACAAGATGAGTACTTGAGAAATAAGTGCTTTGGGGTGCTGATGTCATTAGTAGAAAACTCTGGAAAACCAGGCATGATGTGGGTTCCAGTAACACAGCACTGCAAAAAGAAGCCCCAGTCCCACATCTTTTCAAAAAGAGGAAGAAATCACTCAAAGGCCTTTCAAAAGGATTTTATTTTAAGAACAAGAGAGAAATCCATTTCCTCTAGACTTTGGAAGGTAGGTCTCAATGAAGCAGAAAGTGTTTTCTAAGATGATGGAATTATAGAAATGTGTGTTAATTTAACAGGATTAAAAGCACTTAATGTGGAAGTCTCATGCTCTGCCATGCTCGCAAATAGAAGCTGAACTATGTGTTTGAATTTCACAAAATCACAGAATATTCTGAGCTGGAACAGAACCACAATGATCATCAAGTCCAACTCTTAAGTGAACGGCCCATATGGAGATCAAACCCTTGACCTTGGTGTTATGAGCACCATGCTCTAACCAACTGAGCTAAAATTTATTCCCATAAAGACCTCTACTTCTTGGAAGGTTCCAGTCTTTTCATTAGAACTCTACTTTCAGAAAAAGATCACAATCATTTAGGTCAGAAAAGACCTCCAAGATCATGGAGTCCAACCTTTGACCAATCACCTCTTTGTCAACTAAACCATAACACAGAGTGTCACCTCCAGTCATTTCTTGAACACCTCAAGGGATGGTGACTCAACCACTTTCTTGGGCAAATCTCCTGAGGATTTCCCAGAAAATTCCCAATGCTGACTCAAAAGAAATTAAGCCCCCTAATATTGTTAAGGTCCATATATCGTATTTAAAAATACACTTGCATTGGGTAAAAGAGATCTTAATCACAATTGCTATTTCTTTGGGAGTTTCATCTCAGCAGACTCAGGTTAATAAAATGAAATGCTAGAGACATGAAAAGGGCATGGAGAGTAAGATCATCAGAAACTTTTATTACTACCATTCCTTGGACTTCAGAGGAGCCAGTTCCCTCTAGCTGCAGTCATTTTTCTTAAAGCAAGATTAGTCCTGCTGCTGCATCTACAACACATTTGCAGAAGCGGATGGCACAGGATTAGTAGCATGCTTCTGTGCTGCTAACGTGAAATGAGTTTTTCATGCACTATTCTGAGTTTATTTCTCAATCTGTACAATATGAACTTCACTAAACTACAGCAATATTCTGTTATCCCAAATTTGCAGTGTAAATAAATATTTACACAGCTAATTTATCTTGCTATAAACTGTATGATTGCAATACATATTTCCCACTGTTCCAGCAGAGCAACATCCAAGTAGGGTCTTGGGGTTGTGCTCTTTGCTCTAGCTCTGACTTGCTGTGTCACTGGGGAGTAGTCTTTTAGCCTTTCTGTGCTGTGTTTAATGTAAATGTAAAATGAACTGATATTATAAACTCCCCTGAAGTGTTTCCATCCCAGGTGTGTAGTAAGGCTTAATTAATTAGTGTCTGTGAGGCACTTCAAGTTCTTCATGTGAAAGACAGTGTATACTGAGGTACTGTGTTTGCTTATGGTGTTTATTAATGCTGAATAGAACCAGAAAACAATTTCAAAAATATATTTTCCGTGTATTTTAGAATCTAATTAGGGAGAATTATTATAGAGAAATTTATGACTGTAAGGTTAATTCACACTTTTTTCAGACCCCTGTCTCAGCTCTGGAAGACCCCCTTGTATTCCTTGGCTCCTCAACTGAGTCACACAGATCCTTCATGCACCTAAAATCCCCCAGCACTTGAGCCTGAATGGAGTCAGGGGGCTGCCTATTGCCAGGTCTCCAGGCATTCTCACAGGAAACTGGATCACCTAGGAAGGTGCTAATGCCAAAGGGTTTTGCTGTTTAAGGGCAGCTTTTCCAGAAAAAAGGATGCTTTGAATTCAGTTGTGTTTCAGAGCATGGAGATGGACTGATGCAGCATGTACCACTCAGACACTGGGAGGGATTAAAAATAATAATAAAAACCAGTTACTGCTAGGGAAAACAATCTTTCATGGACTTCTTTGTTTCAGTAACATAGTAGCATTCATTGGTCTTAAAAAATGTGTTATTTCACCTAGAGGGCAGTCAAGTACTGCTCAAAAATGTTCTTTAGTCTCTGTCCATAGCAGTTTTCAAGATCAGATTGGAAAAAACCCTGATTGCCCAACACAGGAAGGGTACTGTTCTGTTGAAGAGAGTCCAGAGGAGGGTTATCAAGTTGATCAGAGAGATGGAACACGTCTCCTATGAGGAAAGGCTGAGAGAATTGGGATTGTTCAGCCTAGAGAACAGAAGACTTTTGGGTGACTTAAGTGCAGCCTTCGAGTACCTGAAGGGAACCTGCAAGAAGGACGGGGAGGGATTTTTTAAAGGGCATGTAGTGACAGGACAAGGGGAAACAGCTTCAAACTGAAAGAGAGTAGGTTTAGATAGGATATTACTAAATCTTTACTGTGAGGGTGGTGAGGCACTGAAATGCGTTGCCCAGAGAAGTTGTGGATGCCCCATGCCTGGCAGTGTTCAAGGCCGGGCTGGATGGGACTTTGAGCAACCTGGTCTAGTTGAAGGTGTCCGTGCCCACAGCAGGGGAGCTGGGACTAGATGATGTTTAAAGTTCTTTCCAACCCAAGCCACTCTGTGATGATTCTCTGAGTAACCTGCTCTGACTTCTTGCCCAGCCTTCATGATTATCTCTCCATACTTAGATGTTTCTTCATGTCATTACTGGTAATCTTCCATCTGTCTCCCCAGTATGCTTGTTTTTCAGTCACTGCGTTAACATGGCTTTTTGTCTCTGACTGGCAGAGATGTTCTGGACTGTCCACCAGAGAAAGATTTTGTATCCTTACAGAAAAACTCCATGGAATACTTTTACGAATGACTGCACAAAATCTACCATAATTTATAAGAGGCTCATAGGCTCCCTCAAATCATCTCAGCCCTATCATAATGTCTTCAAATAGCAAATACACAAAACTTCCATTATTGAGCTTTCTGTTCCCTAATCTTTTCTATGGATCATATAATTTTACTCATGGCAGTAAACAAACTTAGAAGAACTAAGAATATTAAACCACATAAAATTAGGTCATAAACCATGTAGTACCAAAATGGCAGGTTGCAGTTCTATTCACTGAAGACTCAGAGATTTAAACCTGTAATAATTCTGTTATGCTATATATATTGATTTCAAAAAATGTTTTTTGCATTAAATATTCACAGATACCTGTAGATATATTCTAGAACCATAGAAAACTTTATGGAGTTTATGAATTCTTACAAGAATTGTAATACATACAATACTCCCTTTTGTCTAAATGATGTCATTGTGTTAAGACAGTGCAAGCATTTCAGGAAAAGACAACAGCACCAAAGAAGAAAAAAAAATTATGTTGAAATTTTAGTTGTTGTTCTGAACAAAAATGCTTGATCTCACAAATGCAGAGTCATAGAGCATCTCAATGATTTTGTTCTTTTATTTTGGAATAAATGAGAACTCAAATGTGAGCAAGTGTTTAGTCCATAGTAATTAGGTCAGATGATATTTGGAAAAAATGGACAGCCTCCTGGAACTATGCCCACTGTGTCTATTTCATCTAAAATTGATATGACTTTGCTCCAACAACTTAATGAGCATTTCAGCTATTACTTCATTATGAACAAACTCATTCTTTTCAATTATATATGACTAGATTAAAAGCTCCCCAAAATGATCTATAATTATTAGTAAATTATTAATATGACAAATACTTTCAAAATGTTTTAGGCAAGCTAAAACTACTGGGTTTTCATCTAGCATTTTGCTAAGCTTTTAATGGTGATATTTCTTTGTGGTTTTGCCAAAACTTCAAAGAAGATAAATATTTGCTATGTTAAAAGGACTACATATCTGCAGTCATTTAACAAACAGTACCCCCATGGGATATAGAGATGTATATGTGCAAATGTACTGTCCAATGGACACTGTCACAAGTTGGCAGGTGGTGATGTACCAGTGCCTAAGCCATGAAAGAAGCCAGGAATCCTGATCTGCAATTCCTTCTTCAAGCACAAACACAACTAATCCTGGCAAGTCATTAAACACCTTTTGAAGGTCATTGCTTTAAATGTCACCCAATTATTCTATTAATATGGGTTTATTTATATGATTGCTTCCTTTGTGGTATTCAAAACTAGCCTAGATTGAACACTAGAATTTATACAGTAGTTGAATGTACAGTATTAGCATTGAATGACCTATGAATATGACATTTTTTAATGGAACTAATTCTGAAAACACAATCAAACTTCAGAGCTGCTAGAAATGTTACAGTAGCTCCTATAGAAAGGGAAAAGCAGCGTTCTGTTAGGTTGAAGGTTTTTATTGGCCCTTTTATTTGTGTTTGAGAAATCTGTAAAATGCAAGCGTTTCCTCTTTCATGGGATAACAATCTGACCTCCTGTGACCATCCAAACTCCTGTTCTGTACTGCAATATTTCACATCAGAGGAGGCATTAAAGACCTTCTTTTCCCTGTGTCAAATCAAAACTCCTGTGTTATATTCTGGGCTCCCGTTCCTTAGGCTAAATTGCTTAATTCACATGCTTCAATTGCAAAAGGAAAGTTAGCTCAAATCTCAAGACGTGAGTTGACATCAGTAGAAAAGATATTTTGCTGTGAAAGTGGATAGTCTGAATCAGCTGACATTCCTTAAGTGCTCTGAGATGTTCAAATGAAAGTTGCCATCACTAATACCAAATATGAGCTGTAGTATTATTACTGCCATCTCACAAAAATTGCTGTTTTAAGAAAGAGGTTTTGCTATTTTTACAGTTAAGCTAGTACTGCAATTGGCTAAGAGAGACAAAGCTAATGGTATAACAAGTGATTCAAGGAATTTCTAGAAAATAATTCCACTGAGAGGTTTAGGTGACATCTTTAACCATAAGAGATCCACCTACACACAATTTCTAAATATTTATAACAACACAAGTAGGAAATTAATGCTATGTAAATCCCTGCTAAATACTTATTTTGCAGGAAATTCTTATATTGGAATAAGAAATTCTAATTTATTTATGTGGATATATGAAAATTAAAGCATTAATTATTCATACAAATAAAATGAGAAAATTAATATAGGCTGTATATTCCAGTACAGTTCCAATACAATATAACCTGATCCCCTCCTCCATGGACATGGAACCTGCTGCTTTTTCAACTGTGCAAAGCTGCCATACAAAAGTTGGATATTTTCAAGCTGTGAAAATTTTCTCAACAATGCAGGATTTGGATGCAAGGTTTCAGGAGTCCTAGCCTGTTAATTCATTTTGTGTGTACTAATGTACAAGAGCAAGCTGCTACCCTGTCTTCTGGTTCTCATCATATCCTGCTACTTCATGGTTTATTTGAAAAGCCTGACCATAAACATGTCACTTTACAAGAAATCAAGATTTGCAATATTACCAAAGCTTGAGGTTTTACCACAGCCTTCAGCAGCATTTCTTGTTGAGCTGAAGCATCTGGTAAGTCTGTAATTGCAAGTGAATTGTAAAAGAAAAAAAAAAAAGAACTTCAGGGATAAGTTTCTACAGAGAAAGATGAGAAAAAGAAGAGAAGAGAAGAGAAGAGAAGAGAAGAGAAGAGAAGAGAAGAGAAGAGAAGAGAAGAGAAGAGAAGAGAAGAAATGGCAAGTAAATTGTAAAAGAAAAAAAAAAAAAGAAGAGAAGAGAAGAGAAGAGAAGAGAAGAGAAGAGAAGAGAAGAGAAGAGAAGAGAAGAGAAGAGAAGAGGGCCAAAAACGTCTCATGCATTTAAAAGCAAGAAAATTGCACATAAAAGCACTTTCCCTTGAACAACAGAAAGCCAAGAACACTCCTTAGTCCCTACACTAATTCTCAATGGCTTATACCTCAGTGGACTGCAGAGAGACAAGCAACTCCGACAATGGCCTCAGACCCCAGGGTAGCTTCACTAAGCAGCACTCCAAATCATCAGTGACTATTTAGAAGGAAAAGGAACCCCCCCAGAGATTTTATAAACATGTTGATTGGTTTCTCATGGCCCTGCAAGGGTTAGAAACAGTGCTCTGAATAAAACATTTCCTCCTACATTTATTGTTTTTATCTCTGGGCAGATTCAGAGCAAAGTTACTAATGATGCCCTAAAAAGAGAGCCCTTTGCCAAACTGTCTGTGGCTCAAGTCCCTGTAATACCAGCTGTGTTTTAAAGATCTGTCTCCTGTGGCAAGCTGTGCAGCAAGCCTGCATGCAAGACCAAATTTTCAGAGTGATGGTTCTGTATTCCCATTAAGCCACGTGGAAGGAAAAGAGGACTGAAGCAATGGCTCAGGAATACCATATCCCATGAAGACTTCCACCACTCACAGCTGATTGATCACCCACTGCTGTCACATCTGTATATTATTTCCAACACATTTACATTTGCTCTGTTAACAAGGTGAACTACAGTTTTAGTAGAAGTGACTCAGGTGGTATATTCATCATTGGAGCTGTTATTGTCTTAAATGGCTGATGGCTAAGACCTGCCTAGTTCTGTTACAGCAGGTGCCCTCAGCTGGAAAGGTTACCAACAGCAATGACTGCAATGAGAAGACATCGCTGTACAGACCTGTCACTCCCTCTTGAATCTGCAAATGCTGGCCAACACTGCTACCATCAGTGACACTCCATCACAGCTCAGCTGCCTCCCATCTGCTATAAACCCTATATAGTAGTATTAGCAGGAAGCTTCCTCAGCACTCAGAAAAAGGTTTTCCAATTCATTTTTTTTTTATACTAGATATTTTAGTTTAAAACTAAATGTTTTCCGGTGGACAAATGTATACTTTCACAAAGATTAGCAGTAACAGCAGGTTTCCTTTTCTAGATTGGGTTTGCCATCCAAATAGCAGCATTGTTTAAGCTGGCTCCAGTACCCTCTGCTTTTCTTCTTGTCCCTGAATTATCCTTCAGGTAATAGTGGTAAAAACATTTATATAATCAGGTTGCAAGGAAGCAGGAAGTCTGGTCTAGCTGAATGGCTGCACAAACACATATGCAGAAGCAGCACAGGGCCAGGAGCACACAGCAGATTAATAACTACTCAAGGCAGAACTGTGGCTGAAAAGCAGTTCATTAGACTGCCCTCTTGCTTGGAAGCTGGCAGTCTGGAAGCCACAGTGTACATATTAATACAATGCCTTCTAACACGGCATGGTCAAAATCTCAGGGAAAAACATCCAGTTGCACTTTTTGGCAGTCACGCCATATGCATCCATAAAACTGACGCTTGAGACAACACAGAAAACAATATGCATGATTTAAACACTTCTTGTTATTCACTGTGTGCTCCCTGCTTAGCAAGAAAAAAAGAGGGAGAGAGAGAGAAAAAAAAGAAATAATCTTACTAGCTTTTGTTCCGTTTTGTTTGCAGGGGATTAAAATTATTTTACCCTATGCACTGGGGATTTCATCTCAGGCAGCTATACATTTTGACCTGTGTTAGAACATTAATGTGTTCTTAACAATTTAAGACCAGAATTGTGGTCCCTCTGTAAATACAGGGAATTAAACCCCATTCTGCTGTGGTGCTGCATGCTGAGTAAGTCTCCAAGTAGCTGAGCTGCTAATTTTTTGGTTTTGTATATCTTGCCTCCATTAAACTACTTTTTTCAATCATGCTGAACAGTCACCTGCCGCCTGCACTCCGAAGTGTCTTGCTTGCCTTGGATGGTGATCCCTCTGTCACACTTTGCTCACAGCATTTCTAACAGTGGGATACATTTCCCTTTGTGGTATTTTTACCTGCTTCTAGAAATACATCTGAGAACACTGGATGAACACTTTTCCAGCTTTCTGCCAGGTTCCCTCCAGCCTCTTGTACTACTCGCAGATGAAAAGGACCTTCGAAAAAACCTTATAAAATTGAATAAAGACAGAACACTCCCTCTGACCTAACCTGTGAATTTTAAAAGACATAGAGCTACCTGCTATGACATTTTCTTTGAAATGCACTTTAGGTCAGGCCATGAAAAGAAATATGTATTTGTACCAGTGCATTTGAGACAGCTCCTTTTTTGGAGCCAGAAACATTTCAGTGCAAATAAACAGAGCTAAATTAAATTAAAACTAGTCTAACAGGGTGATATTATTGTGAGAAAAGCACAAAAATACAAGTCACAAAAATACAAGGGCAAACCTTTTCTCATTTTCTAAATTCGTATAGAGCCCCTTACACCACGACTTTAGAAAAATGTCACTGTGACTAGAAAGAAAACCAAAACAATTTTCACCTGAGTTCTTGAAACTCAACCACTCACACAAATACCTGAGCACTAAGAAGAACGTGAATCACAAAAGGAAGTTATACTGCTATACTGCTATAGAAGTGACAAGTGTCTAAAACTGTTGGCATCCCTCATTGGTCATTAAATGGACAAAATTCACTGTATTCCCCCAGAAAATACTGAAACTCAATAGCCAAGTAGAAGCAATGTAATTGGCATTATTTTTTGAGCTCTGAAGGAGCTCAAATTTTATATAAGGTTTGCTTTATAAAGGAGACATAACCATCACTATCTCACACAAACAGCCCAGTATTGAAATCTTTTACTTGACAGACAAAGGCTTTTCTCAGTATTTAAAACATATTTGTAAGCCTATCCCTGCTTTCCAAGCATGTATTTACCCACAGATTTCCAGGTATTACACATACAGTTCAGTTCACACATAAATATGTGATTTTCTAGAAATTCAGTCCTAGTACAAACCGGTAACTCACTTCTGCTGCTCTCCCCATTCTTCACTTTCTTGCATCAGCTCTATTTATGATTCATTGCTACAGACTCATCGGTATCCTCTCATAAAAATTGCCTACTGTATATGATTAGACCTCTTTCAAGGAGTTCACCCTGTAACATTGTACTGAACTTTAGCAAAGTCTAGCTCAGGTGTAACTGATTGATCAGTGAAGTTGCTGTTGTTCTACCATCCCATGTGCACCTTGCAACGATACAACTCAATAAAACTTCCATTAGTCTAATCTTTCAATGCCCAGTGCCAAAACACTATGTCATTCCTCTCCTTTACATACCCTTGGACAACTTAAAGCCTTTCCCTACATGACCTGTCCACCTCTACATTTACTCAATAATGCATATGAAAGTGCGGGGTCTTCTTATCATGGTTTATCACATTTAACTTCTAGGGAATGTCAGTTTCCATCAAGTGATGCACAAACTGCACGTTAATTAAATTCCATGTCTATAGGGGCCTGAATGCACCTACCTCATCAATATGCAGGCAGCTCTGTTTTTTGTGTAAGACAGAAGCATATTTCTTATCAGATAGGGAGTGCAGTTATATGTATATTTTCTTCGTCCTCGTTCTTTTTTGCATAAAGCAGATGAGATTCAGTGTTTGCCAGAGTAGGCACATTTTTTCCAAGGTACAACAGCAGCCCCGTGCTAGATGATAAAATTTTGCATGCCATCCATATAATCCAACTGCAGTTTGAGTGTTCTGGATTTCATGTTCTTGTGTTGCACCAGCATAAAGCTGAAATCACAGGCAGGGTGATAAATGTTAACAATTTATTCAGTGTTTGAAAATAGGGAGAATCAGCTCTCTCCCTTGGTCTGCTTTCACTCAGAAGTTTAACACCAGAAATGGCTATTAGATCCCCTTGTCTGACCTTCTGTGTAATACATGCCCTAAAATTTTATCATCATCTGTGTATTGAGCTGGCATTTTTTTTTCTTTTTACTAAAATAGATCTTCTAAAAATATGGGTTTTATTGCTCTGTCTTCATTTGGAGGCTTCAAGAAATAAGTACTCCATATCCCTTAATATTTGTTCCAGTGGTTAATCAATCTCACTCTTAGAAATGAGGCATCGATTCTTAATTTTAATTTCTTTGTATGAAAAATCCAGATATTCATTTTCTTCATGTCTTTCCCTGCTAGATTAATGAGGACATTATTATTTAGTAATTTTGACTTTTGAAAGTACTGATGTCTTGCAATCAAGCCTCTTCTCAGTCTATTTTTGGTTCAGCTAAACAGACCTTGCTATTCAGGTTCTGTAATGAATTTGCCATTTATTGTGGTAAAGATTTATCTTCTGCATTGTTTAAACTAGGGAATTAATCCTTTAAAAATACTATTCTTGTAAAATGCTAATGATACGAGACAGTATGTGTCCTGGTACCTCAGTTACAGATGTATTCCAAGTTAAAGCCTGTACAAATGCCTTATTTACATCCACAATTATGTTCATTCTCCACTGACCTGAAAGAGCAGAGCTTGCAGTTCTAGGAGTAATTCTTCATTTATAAACACTAACACATTCATATTGTACCATGCATTCATTACATAAATCAAACCTGACTGTAGACAGAGAGTGAAGGACAAAAGAATTAAGTATCTTTTCCAAGAGTCAAAGCTATGGAGGAATAGGCTTAGGACAGTATGGCATCCAATGAAGTAAGCTGCCTGCCTTTACCAGACCCCATCTGCTCTTTCAGTAAATCCTTTAAATGCACTTAGTGACACAAAAGATTCTGGAATATTAAGGGTTCTTCTGATATTTAACATCCATTGACCTGGTGCAAAAGGGGCCACATTTCCACAAAATCTGCTAGGTATAATTTAGACAATTTGCAAGAAGACTATTTCAAATCATTATTTATGATGAAGAAATGTGTGAGGAAATCCTGCCTGTAACACAAACTCTGACTGAAACCCAATTGCTTTTGGTTCTTAGATTTCTGCAAAAGGCTTACCCTGTCCATGAGCTTTAAAAGCAGCTATTTGTGAATCTCTGCTGTTTTCCATACTTCCTATTTTTTCAGCAGCAAACTGACAGTCCCATATTTAGATAAAGGTGACACTCACACACATTCATTATTGGCATGGCATATATAAGCTGTCAAAAAATGTGTTCAATTAATAATCAGCTTAGAAATGTTTCTTATTAGATGTGAATTTTTTTCTACCATAAAAGAAAATCCTCACTTACAAGAAAATTCTTTTTTTTCTTTTTGGTTTTGTTGGTTGCAGCCTAACTCTGTGGCTAAAAAGAGAGCACAAAATGAAATTCCTATAAAGACCTAAGCCAATAAAGTGGTTTAGATTTGATCTACCCTGGCACAAAGAAATTCCATAATGGATAACTAACAAGAGAGTTGTGACGGCAAACCTGACCTTAGGTCTCATCTCTTCATGTCACATTTTGCTAAGAAGGCTGGGAGACCCTTTTGCTTCTCTGTCATTTTCTTTAATCATGGGCCTTGATCCTTGACAGAGAGTGATCAAATGAACCCTAATGCTATACTGAAGCTCATACAAGATATACTTTAAGCTTGTGGGGGCTTTGAGTCCTGTCCTTTGGTACTCTCCTTTGCCAGATTCAGAGTCCGAAGAGTGGTGGTATGGTAAAAACCCTTTTCCTCTGGTGCTTCTGGACAGGTGAATAGCTCAGTTTCTTTCCACAGCAATCACAGTATTTTTTTCTCCTTTTTCAAACTTTGTACTATTTAAGCATGTCTAGTTTCACTGGCTATGCTCTATACAGTGCTACTATCATCAAAAGGAAGAGTTGTAAAATAAGTCTTCATCTCACTAGGTGAATTTATTGCTGTCATAAAAATAAAGGCCCCCAAGGTTCATTGTGTCCAATGTACTGAAGACATAGAGTGCAAGCTTGGGGAATTTACTGTAGTACACCACTGTGTCATTGTACCTACCTGAAAACTTGGCTCAGCTGACATCTGAAAGCATTATTAAAGAAAATGCAACCTAAGGGGAAAGAACCAGGGATGTTTGATTTGTCAAAAGAAAAATGTACATTATTATGCAGTCAGAAAGCAAGTTATAAGCCCGAGTGAAGATGTTAGCTGGGCTTTATTAATGCTTTCATAAATAATTTGCTGAAACAGAGCCCTTTTACAAACCACATACTTATTTATCTGGTTTGGGAGTTTGCCCCTTATGGGAAGCAATACAATTTCAGCAGGAATTTGAAAATTATTTCAAAGCTAGTTTTTTAAAGGTGGTTATCCTGAAACTTTCAGGAAAGAATATTTTGTCCGGTGAGTCCAAGAGAGGCCAACAGGAAAGCCCAGATTGCCTATAACAAGAGAAAGAGCTGGAGAGCAGACTGTGATCAGGAAACTTCCCTGTCTGACCATCTGGGAGCCACTCTGACAGTCACACTCACACCACCTGAGCTGGGACTAAAAACCCAGCAACAGCCGCAACACCCCACGCTCACACAGTGAGTCAGATCAGCTTTCCTTACTAGCTCCATCTTAGGGTTCCCAGAGCAGTCTCAGGTATCTCAGTCCTTAAAATAACTTAATCATGGTGCAACCACAAAATGACAGCTCAAGCTGGGTACCGAGGAGGAGAGACCTCAAACAAAGGGAACCCTGGCTTTTTATACCCTCACAGTCTATGCCCGTGAAAGTCTGAGGTCATCGGCTCCATGGAGTGTCCGGTCACCTGGCTGGGCCCCAGGTCCCTGGGCCCTTTGTTATGCAGAGGGCCAGCACCAGTTCATAGCCCCTTGCCTGGGGCTCCTCCCACCCAGGGCTCAACCTGCAGCTCACACTGCAGCTGCACGCTGAGCTACCTGCACTGAATTGAGTCCTCAACAGACTGCATCAGAAGAGGGGGTAGAAGGTGGTAAAAAGCTTTAGGATATTCAGCAAACAGTCTTTGCCAGACATGTTGCAAACTGGAGATGCTTGCTGAGTGTAACATGTTTGCAAGCAACACTGTCCAGGTTGCTCTGCTGATAATGTAGGTCACTGGAGGACCAAACAGAAGACAAGACCTAAGTATGCAAACTGCTGTACAGTCCCAGAAAAAATTCCAGCCCTGAAGATACTACAGCCTAAAGAAAATGGGAAGGAATTTTAGGAAAATAGAAGTAAACAGGGCAAAGTGAGTCTCTCATGGTTGTACAAGAGGCCAGTGGTAGAGCTCATGAAAAAGAAAGTAAGAAAAAAAAAAGACAAATCAAATCAACCTGCCAGTTGCCTGTACAACACAATACTATCTTCTAGATCAGCAACAGTGTCATCTGAAGGACTAATCTCCAGTTTAAGAATTCACCCCATCTAATTTAAAGACTTGCTTCTGAAAGAGTTGGCTACATATGTGCTTATAATGAAGAGACAATTATCAACAGAACATCTCCTACGTTTTTCATGTGTGTCTTTGTCTAGGAGGAATCCCAACATAGATGTCTCCAGGGTTTTGTAAATGCAGCAAGAAGAGACCTACCCAGTACAATGAGGAAAATTATTACTGGAATCCTTTGATTCAATTTGTGGTTGAACATGAAGAAAAACCACAGCAGATTCTAGAATTTTAAAAAAGCAGAGAGAAAAATCTTTAAAGTAAAACCAAAGTATTCTGCTGACAGCAATTGAAACTATGCAAGCTGTCCAGAGAAGAGTTCTAATTCTCAATGGTTTCACGTGGTCATGTGTACTATCAACAAAGAAAAATTAAGGATTTTCACTGATATTTCTGGGAAACTTCCCCAGTGATCCTAATGTAAACACAGCATTACTGCATATTCTCAAAATAAACATGCAACTCAACAGACTGATCATACCACATGAGAACACAGCTTTAAAAGCCTATGTGTTCTAGACGTTTCTGGCATGAGAGACTGCTGGGATAGAGATGGAGAGTTGACTTTGCCAATGTTTCAAACTTGTTGCAGAAACATAGCCTAGGCAGAGATATAATTGTATAATATCCTGAGTATATATGAGGGAATACTTTTCTTTTTTTAATATATCCTCTTCCAGAGTGTTGGAATACATATTAAAAATTTAAATCTCTGTTTTAAAAACTAGACAATGTACAACCCTGAACACATGGATTTATTTTCTCTCAAGACAACTTTCTCCTATTTTCCCCCTCTGTCCATTTCTGGACAAGGAAGCTTTCTAACAAAGATTTCTACATTACTCCATATCTTAAAGCCTATTTTCAAATCAAACAAACAGAAATATTCAAATAGACACCAAAATTCATAGATTCCTTATGCTAAGACAGCCAATTTCTGAAACACATAGCTGGAGTCATGCTACAGAGGTGAACTTCTGAAGAAAGCATGTGTGAGTGATATTACTTGATGGAAGGACTACATTATGTCTTTCCATCATTCCTTAGCTGTAAAAGATGATCCCAGCTGTCACATGAAAGTCCCACAGCCATAGCAGGACAGCTTTGCCCATCTGCTGCAAAAAGTCTATGTGTTTCCAGAGAAAAAGAAGCTGTGCACATTGTTCAGCATCTCACTGAAGCTGAGGAATGGGCCAGAAGCACAAGAAAGTCTCATGGGAGCTGTGACAGGTCTGGACACTTGGCCATCTCTTCTCAGAGTAGAAACAAACTAGAGTGATTTCAAGCAGACATAAATGATAAACCACTCAAAAAGCTTCACTTGTTAAACCTATGTCTTCACAAAGTTACTTTAATTTGGTATGAAAGTAACTGCTGCAGAAGTAGCCTTGTAACACCCAGAGAGAAATTCAAAGTATGTGTTGTCAGCTGAATTTTCATTGCTACTTTGGTGATAAATCAGAGGGAGCCTGTATCAATTCAGCTGAATATGCCACAAACCAGCAGGACTGAGATTACCATTGTGCTCTCATGCTGCGGATCAGACATCAAATTTTGTGCTTCCCCACCCCTGCATTTGGTCAGGACAAAGATATCTCAGACTAGGGTTTGCAGTCTGAGTGCTATAAAAATGAGGTATAATGAATACCACAAAAAAGCATGAGAGAGCAGGAAGACAGTAATCTGAAATTTTTCAGCATTAGTCAGTAAAAAGCAGTGATCATCTTTAGTGGCTAGAAAGGGGATACTGGAGCACCTGTCACGGGTAAGTTGTGAAGGCTTTTTCTATTAAAAATCTGTTCTTCAAAGAACTACAAAATCTGCATGCTTTCTTAAGATGCATCTATATTAGTGCTTCAGCTTCAGCTCAGGCATAGCTTTGATTCAGCTCTGCCACCTTCCTGCCATCTGTGACCATTTGCCTGTCACTGATCTCAGCTTCTGAGTGGTTTTGGTGCTTGCATGCTAAATTCCTGTCAAAGGATATCAAATGAACAGCTGTGCTCCACATGTGCTTCATCATCTAATTGGGCACACAGAGCTGTGAATCAACTTACGGGCCAAACTACTGCAAGTTTTCTCTCAGGGTTACATAGCACCCATCTACCACTGAAACACTCTTGAACCCTTAAAAGATCCTGTCACAATCTGATGCATTTTACAAAGGACCTAGTTCAGTGCTTCCATCTGGCACCAACTGCCAGCACTCCACTGACTATTCCAACTGAACTATCAGCTCTTCTTGAAGATGAAGACACATTTGACAACTTTGCCTAGCTCTTACCTGGTCCATATTTTGCTGCCATACCCCTCTCTGAATCTTTATTTTACTCCCCTTCTCCCCCACTTTTTTTTTTTCTTAATTTTCTCAGCATGTTGTCACCTAGTCCTTTCTCCCAGCAGAAAATCAAAAATGTTGCAATTTGACAAACAAAGGAAATACATTTACTCACAAAATTTGCTTGAAGACTGGGAAGATTTCCTTGGAAGTTACAGTTACATGATGTCAGCCTCCTGTTGATTGCTGAGATAAAAGGTGTTCAAGTATTCACTCACATTTGGACAAAATAAAAAAAGAAGGCAGAAAGACAGAGATGCAACACCCTTGAAGGTGGCAGAATGTGTGCTCATTTGTTGGGAGCTCTGTGCTGAAGCTGCAACTCCACTGGATTTCCTGTTCTCTGCTGTCACATCTGATCCCATGACACTATCACCAAGACTGGGCCACCAGCACTTCCCATCTTTGTGCCCCCAAAAAAACCACTTGCAAGGATGTAGCCTAGGGTGCTACTTTAGCCCACCCAATCTGCCTCCGCAGTACCTTTAACAGCTCCCAATACCAAACAAGTTGGATGGAAAAGCAGCACTGACTTTCTGTTCACGTTTAGTCTGGGCTGGGGCGGACAAAGAAGGATGATTGGGGTATCTTGTAAAATAATAGTATTGTGCTCAGAAATGCGGTGAAGCGCTGTATGTCAGAAGGCAGAGTGATGGCAAGGGCTTTCGTGTTTCTGAAAGCAATTGTCCCAAAGCCACATAGCAACTACCTGTGTAAAGAAATACCCGCCCACTCCCTACCCTCTTTGAATGTCAAGCTTAGTCCCAGCATCAGAAAGAGCCATGAGTGTGGTATGCCATGATAAAAGAGCCCTGCTAGACTTCCACAATAGCCTGTCTCTGTGAATGCCCTGGTCCTTGCAGGAAGCAGTGGTGAGAACACTGTTAGAGGCACAGTTTATACCTCTGCATTGGTTTGCACTTAATCCCTTAGCCAGAAGGATTAAGCAGGTTTAAGGGAACAGGGAGGGTTCCGCTGCTCCTGAACGACTTTTGTGTGCATGCAGAGTTTTTACCTCTTATCTGAGAATGGCCTGCAAGCATTGTGTTTTCCCAAGCATGTTCAGTTGTTTTCCTTGACTTTTATTTCTTCACTTGGGCAAATATCATGTTTTCTTGAAATGGAGCCCTGCCAGTTTTTTCAATCAATGGAAAAGGGATTGATTTGTCTGAAAATGTAGCAATTTGTGTAACGTCTTTGAAAACACGTGAGGATGATTGATATCATGAGGCAAAATAAAGCACAAATTATACAAGCCTACAATGACCCTCCAAATGTCAGCTGTTATGTTCCTAGGCCCTGACTGCAGGACAAGGTGTGATTTCCCACTCAGAGACAGAGCACAGTAAGATTGCTACTGGTAATAGACATGTGTCACAGACATGGCTCTGACTGCCTTCTCCAGTTTACATCTTCACTTACCAGAGTGAACCCTTGATAGAGACAAATGAGACATCACCTAAGTACTCCCAGTTACTATTGCTACCTCCAGGAAGAGAGCTAAGAATCACTTAGAATATTTTCACTACATCTCCTGGTTGTCAGGAGTTTGTGTCTGAAAGTATTTTAACTTTAGTTTGTTTCCTGATTTTCATAGGTGTAGTTCTTGATGAATCTGACATTTTTGAAGAAAGTATATACTACTTGGGAACTATAACCTTACACTGATGACATTTTTCAGCAACATGCAGACAAAGACAGAAATTGCAAAAGAGGAGCTCATAACAAGCAGTAACTCCACTGAGCTCTGTGCATTCGGTCATTATCAGTATTATTAATGATCTGGATTGCTGACAGAGAAACTGTGGTTATATTATAGGTATAGGCCCTCAGAACAAAAATTTTGTAAGAAACAAAGGTAGTCCACACACCTATGGGCAGCAGTGGTCACTGCTTCTGAAACTGTAAAAGGAAAAAAAAAAAGAAAAGAAATCCAGTCCTAGTAAATACTCTAAATTATATTCAAAACATAAAAGAAATCATTTTAAAAGGTATTAAAAACTTTGGTAGATGGATTTTCATTAACTAGATTTTAAAAACAAGTGAAATCAAAACAAAAACTAAGGACTAGAAACAAAAGATGAAGCTGCTCAGACCTTTCCATGGAGTACTGAGGATTTTGAAGTATATACATTTAGCACAGATTGCAGGACAGGAATGCAGAAAAGAAGGATAACATGAAATGAAGAAGAATAGAAAGTACTTTATAAATGAAAAAGGGAAAAGAGATTTGTCAGAAACAAAAGTCAGGTGCTTACAAGCAGCAGAGGGAAAAATAATACAAAAGAGAACTGATCATTTCTGAACAACCAGAAAGGACTTTCAATTTAATAAAGACAGCAGCACCTAGAGAACATGCCAAGACATTCTGTAGCCCTATCAAGCATCTGTCAGGCAATTCCATTACATTTGAGACAGGAACCAAAGACATTACAACACTAATAAAGGTTGTTAAATACATTAGGAGACAAGGGGCTAACAGAGGTTCACATCATGCTGAGACATTTTGACAATAATGGAATTTCAGTAATCAAACCAGTCTACACAAAAATAAAGTGCCCAGGCAGTTTAATATCCCAGGCAGAGGATCAGCACAAACAGTAGCTACACCAGTTTTTAAGGAAGAAATGCTGCACTTATAAGTGGCGTGAGAAGAGAGAAAACAGGACATCAAAAACAAGGCATAGAAAATAGGGCACATCTTGTTCCAAGCCTGGTTATCTGAGGTCCACAGTAGGGAAGTTATCCTACTACACTGCCTCCTCTTGTTCATTCCCTTCCTTAAAATCCTCCCTGCAAGCTTCCTCTAACCTTGACTCCAGTGAAGCAGAGTCTACCTTAAAGGAATGAAGATTAGCAGAAAAGTCCAGAGTATTTGAACTACTCAGCATGCAAAATTGGCTTCCTAAGAAACAGTTCTCACCTGTGAGCTCCAGTGAATTATTACAGCATTTAAGAATAAGAGAGACAAAGTGTATTTTTAGCATCAATGTACAAAGAGTAAGACACATGCCATTCATTGATAAGCAAGACAGAAAGGCTGTACCAGAGCTGTGGTGCAGCAGATGTAGGGTTTCCTTTGCCAAGCTTCTTCTGTTCATTTTCCCCTCTACTGTCACTGATTCAATGGCATTATCTAGTCAATGCATGCAATTCATATTAGAAGTATATGTTTTTATCCACAGCACATTCTATTTGCACATGTACAGTCTGTAATCGAAAACAGTACAGCTGAAGTTAGCATTTGACAACCTCAGAAAACTGTGCTAGCAGTAGCTTGTGAGGCTGGAGCTGGTTAGAAATGTGTTCCTGTACATATTTTGCCCATTAGAAAACATTTTCTCCCTATTCAAAAAAAAAGCAAGTAGTCATCCATTTCCTCCTTCCCATGTTCAAGCCATTCTTGTGAGGAAAACAATGAAAATTCAGCAGCAATTACTTACCTAGCAAGGTACTCACATGATACTGCAGCCTGTAATACTAAACAGGGTAGATGATTCTTGCAGAATCCCTTCCCAATCTTTCTGCAAATTAAGCAGTGAAGTTGACATGTCCCTTCTTCAGGTAGCCTGGGGTTGCTGTGATATATCTGCGATAACAGTGCCTTTCTTCTCCTAATGAATGAACACAAAAAAAATACTATATCTCTTTTCTTTTTAGGAAGTCTTTGTACTCCTGGATCCAACACAGAGTTGTCTGCACTCAGTCCAGGGCAGGCTAGTTGTGCATTTATTTGTTATTGGACTTGGCAGCAAGCCCAAGGTTTATGAAGAGAAGAATTTAGTAAAATTCCTGATTTAGGCTAGGGAAGAACAAAAAAAGGTTAGTCACTAACATGAATTTTCCACTCCTTAAATATGCTGTATGAGACTAGAAATGTCTCAACAAGCAATAACTTCTCCACAAGTTTCCTTGCATTTGTCCATTAGCTATTACCCAGAAGTATGACTAATCTTTAAGGTCTGATTTTTTATTTAAAAACTAAATACAAATTCTTCAAAATCTTCTAATGAGTTTCCAATTTCATTTTTACATACTTCTACTAGAAATTCAGTCTTATTTATTATCAGTCTCCTTCAACAACTCTTAGCAGTGTTTAAGGCCTGTTAAAGAAAGCTTACTATGCTAAACAAGAAAGTTAACAAAATCTGCCATATAAACAAGTGTGAAGGACAACAGCACTTTGCAGTCAACGTTGTCACTCATTGGGAATAATCTTTTACCGTGGAGATAAGAAATTCACCTCTACAGTATTGAACAAATTTGTGAAACTCTCACATACTCTTGTTACTCATATAATGACACACCCATCCTTCACTTCTCTGGAAAAAAATGACCCTTGAAACAGGCAACATCCTTTGTTTTGTTTCCACGCATCAGTAACACAAAATCCTCTCACTAGAAGATACTGGTCATGCCAGCCTTGATCCAACAGCAAAATGTATTGCTCTCCTTAAAGCACCCCTAAACCATCAGTACAAATTTAATGCATCTTGTCACAGATTTAAGTAGTTGAAGGCTTCAGAAGCTGTTAAAACCTGTTCACAGATCTAGATTTGATAGCACATCCATGCAAATCCAAACTGCTTTATAACCATTTTCTGAGTGATGTAGAACCAATGAAACATGCTTCATTAGCAGCCACTCTCACCTCAAAGAAACACAAGGTTGGGAATGGCTCTGTGACCTTTCATTGCAATTGGCATTTTGCTTATGAAGAGTATAAGGAGTGAAGCAGAAGTTGACCTTTCTGTTTGGCATTAAGTTCTCAGCTGGGCTTTCTGCTAAATGGCATTTTAATGGTTGATGCAATACTGTTACCAGCCAACTAGTTGTGGTTCTGACTTAAGCCACCTCTTTCATACAGGTCACTGAAAGGCTGTCATGTAGCAACATTTGGTTACAAAAGTGGATTCACAGACATAGAGAGTCAGGGTCTGAAGAACTTCATATCCCATTTCCAAACTAGTGGGCTCAGTGGGGCACTATATGTTTCACATATGGCAGATATGTGATAGAGCAGAAAGCAAATTAATGCAGCAAGTGAGGAATCTTAGCAAAAACACAGATGTGCCAGTTTTAATAAACCTGATGTTTTATCAAAGCTGGAAATAGGAAAGAAACTCTCTGTGACAAATTTAATGAGACCACATTTCAGTCCTTACAAACTACCTCAATAAGGTAATTTTACAGACTACTTTGTCTTTTCATCTTTGTGACTCTGGGCAAATTATGGCAGGCACCATGAGAGAAAAGGAATTTTGTGATCTCATTTCTGATAGAACATATCACCTGAAAATATCACCGTTGAGCTCTGTTTAGCAATTGAAGGTGAGGATAAACCACACAGAAGACCTCACCTAACCCAGTGTAACATTAAGGAAGGTAAGAAAACTGCTCCTTACAATCAGGTTTCAAGGAAACATTAAGAAACTTCAACAGATTTATTAAGTGAAACAACACACTTTAGTATATGACATTAAACCTGCTACTTCAAGGTCTGTGAAATCATCAGTCTTTTTCACACATCCTAAACTAACACATATTAAAGATAAACCAAGAGACAAACTTCATGTTCCTGAATCTCTGACAAAGCTCCCATCAAATGAGAAATGCATGCAAGATTCTGGCTTTATAGGTCTCAGTACGTTAAATTAAATATTTGGCCCTGGGACAGCTGAAGTCTCTATTTTTGCACTAAAAGGGTAGTTTGATGAGTTTTTCTCCCTTTTAGAAAGGCCAGAAACTTTCAATCTGAGTACACTTCAAGCTGATTAACTATTAGGAGCCCAAAAGCCAGCATAATATCAGGAAGAATATATTTTTCTCAAGCAAACCTCTCTGTCTTATGACAGTCACATTTGCTCTTGTTTTCACACTTTTCAAGAATGGCCTTGAAAGCTCTCTCAAGTGTCTCTGAGGCAAAATGACACATTTATCTGAAATTCCTTAAACTCAAATTTGAAAAGCTGACTGCTCCTTTGGGGCTAGCAGAACCATTCTTCATTTCACTTCATGAACTGATTATCACTACAAATACCAGCACACAATGAAAGAATACAGCAAAGGGAATGGTTGAGTACAACATAATAAGCAACAGGATGCACAGAGGTGATGCAGGGTTTGGTGTGAATCAGCAATTGAAAAACAGATACAACATACAATTCGAAAAATAATTTTAAAAAAGATATGTGCCAGAATTCAGGTTTTATCTTTCTTATCTCTTCATGGCTGCTTCTCATTACTTGAGTTACCATGACTTCAATACGAAGCAATGAAAGCCAAGTTGAAAAATAGCAAGTGTTTCCTCATAGAAAGGAGGACAAAGTGTGAAAGAAAAACCAAAAAACATATTGCATACAGTTATGTCCAAGCAATCCTCACAGTAATTACTGGACTTTATCTACATAATAGTCCAAAGTCTGAAGGAACATCCCTATTCTGTAAGAGGACCGTTGAGCAAATAATGCAGGGAACTCTAATACGAGGGACTACGTGGTGAAAAGTCATCTTAAATACAATCAGCTGATGCTCAGCAAGAACAACAGACTTTTGCACTATCTGACTAATTCCAGACTGACAAGAATTGTGGCAAGGAACAAATCAGGAATACAGGAATCACCTGTATTGTTATAGTGACTTGGAGCACAGCTTGGGAGCTATCACAGGCCAAATTTCAGATTAACTGGTGCAGATAAAACCTCACCTTTTTCACATGCTGGCAGTGGCATGGTACTGCAGCAGTTCTGGGGAGGGTCTCAGCCTTTGCACACATGCATAACCACACCTTAACACACTCTGCAGGCCATAAACTCAGAAGCTGCAAAGAAAGAGCAGAGCATCTCCAAAAAAGCAGCACTGCTGTGCTCTGACGGTGACTACACCTCAGACACTGCAGCAAAACAACCAGCAGGGCACAGTCCCCCAGTTCCAAAAAGGGTGAACGGAGCAGGGGTGGTAACTGCAGCAGGGTCCAACTCCAGCATCAGGAGTCCAACAACCATCAAAAACAAGATTGTGAGTCAGAGCCAAGATCAATCCAGAAAATTAGAACAACAATTTGGGAATAGCAGGGAATATGATCAAATATAGACACACCTACAGCACAGGTCCAACAAGGACTAAGTGCCAGGGCCTGAGTCCCTGGTGCAAGGCCCAGAAGGCATGTCTGGGTAGGGGAGGGAGCTGTCCCTGGTGAGGCTGATCAGGGCAATGAAGACCTGGGGATGCACTCAGGATCCTAACACTTCTTTCTCTCAAAGCACTGGGGGCAAGAGGGAAACCTTATGAAACAAAAACTGCCAAAGGGAAATAAAAGATAATCTTCATGGACATCTAAAAGAAAGAAGTTCAGGACCAGTGAACCTCTTAACATAAATGAGCTGATAGCAAGAACATGTTTGGACACAGGATTGCAAATACTGGCCCAGTGCTGTTGAGCACAGTTGTCTTTCTCATGGCAAATTGACATTCATTACTGTTATGAATAGGGATGTGGGGTTTTAAATAAGTCCCTGCCTTTTGCCCGGGCCTCCGGTAGCAGGCAGTAGCTTTATTGAGGTGGCCAGCGCCCCAAAACCCACTCTCCTTTGCAAGTTCTTTAATAATGGCTGATTCAGTCTATTATAGAATGAATTATTTATTTGACACAAAACTAACAGACATAAGACTTAAAAGAGACTGTTACTACACAGGAATAAGACAAAAAGAGACAACTAGTATTACACACGGGGTTAAAGATACCATTAATTTTACAGCTAGTGAAGAAATAAAATAACTTAGGATCCAATGTTTCTGATCATCCAGTTGCCGATGGAGCACACATCAAAATCCCTTCCCTCAGTTCCCAGGAAAGTAACCACGGAACGTACATCCAGACTCCAGGGAGAAGTCCCTCGCACATTCTCAGGGTGCATGTAGGAGACTTCTGCCTCCGTGATAATTATGTGAGCTTTTATAGACATAAGAACCATGTCTTTTGGTCAAGAATATTTGTTTTTCTTTCATCTCTTCCCATATTTGCTTTCCAGACTACGGTGTTGATTCTTAGCTGGGGGCCTGAGCCCTTTTGGCACCAGAGACGAACACATGCTGGGCCTGTGACCCGCCTGGGTTATCTCTTGCATATGCACCAACCATCTGTGGTAGAGAGGAGGTAGACACATCCTGCCATAATTACCCATGATTCAGCTGAGATATTCTGGGTCTTTAATTTAAGATGTGCCTCTTCTTCCTCTCTGACTATGTCTAGCCCAAGGAGGCAGACATTGCTAACAAAGGCCATTTTCCAATGCTGCCCTCTTACTATTTTTGTCACCAGGTCTATGGTAGATTCCAGAGCAGAAGGCAACTGCAATGAACTCTAGTGACTCCTGCATTTGACTTTAAGAAACAGGAAGGAGAGTGGGCATACAGACATATTTTCAGACCAGGGGACGCTATGGATCCTTGGACAGTGGCATCATGCACCTAAATTACACAAAAAATCAGAACTGATTATCACAACATCCAGTCTGTCCCTCACAGTTATTTCCCCTTGAAGCCAGGCTGCTGAGCGCCCTCTCAGACCCTTCAGGACTGCAGGGACTACACGGAGCAGCAGTTACTGGGCAACAGCCACATCATTCAGGACCATACTGGTTACCTGCATGAATGGTGGGGACATTCAAAGCTCACACAGCCTGATACACATTGGTAGGAAGAAGATCTGCCTCTGGCCTCATACATGAAAAGTATACCAGTTGTGTAGCATGCTGTCAGCGTAGCCAACCTGCCTGTGTCCTGGGGACACCACCACAGACCTCCTCTCTCTGCCTTTATCTCTTAAACACCATGAATTTGGCCATGGGTACATAATCTGATTATTTGCCTCAAAGACTCTCTCAGTTTATTGTAAAAATTAGCAATATTTTTAATTTTTCAACTGAAATGTTAATAAATGTTTACGTTTTGACAATAACAAACATCACAAGTATTAATAAGCATCACATTACCGATTTTTTAAATTTCTATTACTTTAATATGAAATCTCAAAGACTGGAATATGTTGGTGAATTGGCCTTTGCCAGAGGAAGTATCCACTGAGGTCAGTATAACACAAGCATACCCCAAGATGGCCATCACATTTTTCTTTCCCAGGCTGTCACATAAAAAAAAGTTTATTCAGGAGAAAAAACAATTCCTTGGCCTATGGCCCTCACTGCTGAGTCACAAGTAACAGATATTATGTTATTGCCTGGTGAGCTGATAAAAATTAGAGTAAGTGTTGTCACTGCACCCTAAATCTGAAAAAAAACAGTGAAGACAGCACGCGCCCTTTCTTCCAAGGATGGCAAAAATAAGACAACGCAATATATATGGATAAAATAGTAGATAACTGTCCCATAATATGTTTCTTCCCTTGGATTCAGTCAGTCAGGTTTTGTTTATTTTCTTTTTGTTGTTGACTGGAACAATAAAGAAGGTAGAATATATAATATGAGCCTGACGGGTCCAGTAATAAACCCACAGTCATTAATGATCTGTTCAGGTTCTAGCAATGAGACCCTGACAGCTGTCAGGTTTCAGATACATCAGATGCCTATCGTGAAACATTGTGAGAATATCTGAAGCCTGTTATGATTCTTAGTGTTGCATATGCCTGGCCTTGGGAAGTCTGACAAGCTCTTTGGAATTACGCATCATGCATTAATTAAAGAATTTTTATAGACAGGGAAAGATCATCTTGTGAGATTTGTATCCTTCCTGGATGTGCAGCCCTCAGCTTTATGGTGATCATGTGTCCGCAGACTCTTCCTGTGGGACACTGAGACTACCTCCAGGATCCAAATAAGGATATTATCTATCCATCTGGTTGGAATGCAGTATGAGAGCACAAGGAGTACATAAACAAGCATCACAGGACCTGATTCTGCAAAATCTTCCATGTCTGTGTAAAGATGCAAGTACTATAAATTTCTATTTCAGAAATGCTCAGACACCAGACTCCCAACGCATGCAGAACGTATAAGGATAAGCACAGTGAAGTAAATGGATTCTAAAATTCACACTTCAGGAAATTATGGAGTAGACCTTGAAGCAAGCACATGCATATTTTTTGAATGGCTAGGGAAAAAAAGCAGAACTAGGCTTCAGAATGAGGTAACAGTAGGATCATTTTTCCTTGGAACACATTTTGGGTCTATTTGGGACTGGCAAAGAGATATGGTAATTCAAATCCCAGCCAAGCCATCATATCAATCAAGAGCCAAATTCTAAACATTATTCTTAATTCCTGCCTCAATTACGGTGGAGCAATAAAGAAGAATTTGATATACTGTAACTATGTTGAAAAAACATGCTCTAAGAAGTAGAGTTTCTCTAGAACAGAGTCAGCCAACAGTTCCCTCTCATCACTGGTCTCTCTGTATTTTGATTATGCCAGCCATTGCAGACTCTATTCCCAGTTTCCAATATCCTCCAGATTTTTTCCTTTTTGTCAATTTACTTCTACTGCTGCCACAATTATACCAAGGAAATTGTTATGCTGTTATGAACTGATTCTTGTGACTACTTCTCTTTTCACTCTTCTAGGTCCGAAAACACAGTAAAGCAAGTCCTTCTACCATGCTAAAGCAGCAGTGAACTGATACAGACAACAAAATCAACAAGGACAAACCTGAGTGTCCAATCTGGAGAAGCAATCTATCTGAAGGACTTACTACAGAACTGTCTATTGCCTTGCTGGAACAAGCTATTAGTGGGGCAGGGTTCCTGGCACAGTCTCAAATCCACTTAAGCTCATAATGAAGGCCACTTTTAATGTTCATTGCGTACATTGCATACCCATAAGAGCTGACAAGAAAATGGAGCTAATTTCAGTCACAAGGTTCTTAAAACTCTCCTTGCTGTTGTGAATCTGCCCATGATGAAGTCCATGATGAAATGACTAAACTACAAGTTTTTCCAAAAGTTAGCGTGATATTGATATTTTTTTAAATACGTGGAAAATACCTATTTTAAAATAATTCATTGAGATGGGTATCTGTTTTCTCAATGCTGTCCTATCAACCAAAATGTTGCAGCAGTAGGTTGATAATTGAAGACTTGAAGGTGCCCTGTGTACAGGACCTTGTACCATATAATTATGGTCAGTATCCCTGGCTTATCATAGGCCCCAATTTAATGTCAACAACAAAAGGTATTAAAAAAATATGAAATCCTAATGAAAAGTGGAACTTCTTCTTCAGCTGATCAAATGGAGTAATATTTAAAAATTAAAGGCTCTTTCTACTGGAAAAAAGCCAAACTAGATGATTAAATGTTGAAAATAATAGTCTAAGTGACTTATGTACCCTAAGGGAAAAAAAAAATTTAAGGTGTAAGATTTTAACTTTGTGGCTAACTTAGGCTATAGCAAATCACTTCTGTTCATGTGGGAAATACCAGAGCATGTGATAAAATTATTAATGTGTTTGTTTACAATATATATGTGAAAGATAAATTATGTATGGTTGTTTGTATGAAAAGAAGTAACACAAATCTTTGTTTGAAACAAATTATGTAAGCTACAAGGTGCCTCAGCAAATGTATTTATGAAAGTGCCTTTAAATACAAATGGATGAATGAACACTCTTCAAAGATAAACTGGATTATAATAAAGATGCATTTTGAAGATATTTTCAGAAAGCATTGAGAAATGGGCGTTCCAGACATTACAGTTAGAAGGTTCCCACAGGACACATGAAAGAATATATTCTTTGGTATCAAAAACACAGCTAACACTTTATAGAGCACATAATGAAATTTGTTTTCTTTTCGGTTATGTAAATAGGAAGAATGTTATTTAGTGTTAAAATGTTACGGTGAAGTCTTGTCTGCAGAACTTCAGTCAACTTGTGGTTGAGTAAGATTTCACCTGGGGTTCAGGTGGTCAGACACTGTCCTGGGGTTGCAATGGTCAGACACTGACCTTGCTGAAGCAGAATGAGACTGGAAGAGCTCTTTTTGAAATGAGACAAGAAGAATATAAAGATTGTGTGGCAAATTACAACGCAAGACAAAGGTCCATGTAACATTACCAAATCAAAGAGATCTCAGTGCTATGTTAAAAAACAAAGACTATAAAGTCTAACACAGGAAGTGTTTCTCTCAGCCTAGGAACATCCTTGAAGAGAAGAAGGTAGGATGAGTAAGAATGAGGTGGGTAAGAATGTGCAAGGAAAGCAGACAGAATTGGAGAGATGGGAGTTGGAGAGAATCACTGAATAAGCTGCGTTGGACAGGACCTTAAATATTGTCTAATTCCCTGAATGTCCCCTGTAACAGTGTCCCAGAACAGAATAATCCTCATCACTTCATTTTAGAAGATCTCTGTAGCAAACTGCTGTCGCCAGTATCTGGATTAAGATATGCAAGCCTGGCCCTCTCTTCTCCAGGAGGGAAGCAGGATAAATGGCACTGATATCAACTTGTTCTACACACAAGTGTAGAATTGCAAACGTAATGCATCCTTGCAATTACAGCAGCTGTGGACCTGCTACCTTTGCATTCAACTTGGAAGTATCGTGTATATATATGCTGAATTCAAACTGGCCTTCTCTGCTGATTTAACTACTTCATTTAGAGAGAAATAGCTTGAAATGGATGAGAATAAGAATATGCCCTTTCTACCACCACAAAATCCCTCACAGCTACTTCATCAGCTGCTTCCCTTAAGAATAAGAAAGGTAAGTTCAAGGATTTTAAGCAAAAGCAAGACAAAACTATATTTCCTTGGGCTGGGCTACTGCTAGTACCTTTGCAGCAGATCTGCGGGGTGAACTTTCTTCTCAAATGTCCTGTGAAGAGTCCAGTACTTGAGATTACATATGCTTATATAAGCCATGCTGTAAAATGGGAGCACAACCCTAAACCTGAAGAAATCCAAAGAAGGAACAGATATAAAGAAAAGTGTAAGATCATGTCATCACTGGGATGCTTCATGATATGAATTCTGTAAAAACATAAATATTTTCATGAAATCCACAAAGAGTTAGTCACGCTCAAGATTATGTAGTTCACCGATATCTCTGATACTTAAACTTTGCACTGTTAACCAACAGTGCCAGACAACGCATTCCTGAACCAGCCTTTCTGCAGACTAATCATTCACCAGAGACTATAGCCCCATGGACTGAAATGGGATTTGAGAGGCTAATTCTTGTGAGCACTTCTGAAAATCAACCCACCAGAGTTTTCAAACTCTGGACTGAGTGTTTCTGCTGTAATATTTTTTACTAGGTAACATTGGATCAGAATAACTTCTTATCCATCAAATCAAGAGCACCGTTATATGAGCATCCACTCCATTTCTGCCTCCAGATAACAAGAAAAAAAAGCAGCAATCATAATTAGTTAAATTAAAATAGCAAGACATACACAACCATCCCTTTTTAGACCAAACCAGCTCCTAAAATGACAACTGATGCAAAAATAATTAAAGCAAGACAGATGGGGGGAAGGAAAAGGAGAAATAATATATTTAGAATTTGAAGAGAAGTAATTCATTTTGGCAGGTTATTTATTTATATAAATGGAAAAATTAGCTGTAGCAGACGCAGGCAGCAGATACAAATTTTGCTCTCTACTCACATCAGAAGAAGAAGAAAAAAGTTATGGCTAAATAGCCCACTGGATTTCAAAGTACGTATACTTCCTCAGAGAATATGTAAGAGTGTTTTCCATAATGAAACATCCCTGGCCAACAAAAGATAGTATACCAAGAGACATCCTTGTTGTCTCTTGGAGGGCTTTAGGATGGGTTTTGTTTTTGTTTTTACCAGGGACACTTGCCTCAATTTCATTTTTTGTAGCAGTTTTTCAGTTCTTGAATTACCACTGCAGTGTACTCAAAATTTCTTACAGTTCAGAAAATAAACTGAAGTGTGACTCAGTAATATAGCCCTGTGAATGGATTAGTACTGCTGTCTGGAGAAAAAATAGACGGGTATAAGGCACTTTGTTTCAAGTTTTAATGATGCTATAGTTTTATTCTTATACCTCCCACCCCCTTTGATTAATGTGTCCTCTGGAGACAACGTGGATGCCAAAATGAGAAAAGTATTTAACTTCTTGGTGTCAGGTGTTATTCTCTGCATGTTTACAGAGGCACAGTATATTTTTAGCTAACATTAATAAGCAGAACTGGAGAGGCTGTTGTTAAACCAACACACAATCATTTTGTGGTAAGTTAGCATTCCCCAGTTTCATAGAATCACAGAATAGACTGAGTTGGAAGGGACCTATCAGGATCATTGAGTCTGACTCCTGGCCCTGTACAGGACACCCCAACGGTCACACCGTGTACCTGAGAGCATTGTCCAAATGCTTCTTGAACTCTGTCAGGCTGGTGCTGTGACCACTTCCCCAGGGAGCCTGTTCCAGTGCCCAAACACCCTCTGGGTGAAGAACCTTTACCTGATATCCAACCTAAACCTGCCCTACTCAGCTTCAGGCTATTCCCTCAGTCTGGTGTCAATGGTCACCAGAGAGAAGAGATCAGTGTCTTCCTCTCTTCTCCTCATGAGGAAATTTGTAACTGCAATGAGGTCTCCCCTCAGTCTCCTCCTCTCCAGGCTGGACAGACCAAGTGAACTCAGCTGCTCTTCATACAGCTTCCCCTTAAGGCCCTTCACCATCTTCATTGCCCTTCTTTGGATACTCTTTAATAGCTTAATGTCTTTTTTATATTGTGGTGCCCAAAACTGCACACAGGACTCAAGGTGAGGCTGCACCAGTGGAAACTTGTCCTTCAGCCTTTCTTCCCATCTCTCTTTCCTTGTATCTATGTGAAGACCTATGCACATCACCACAATCAGAAGGCACTTTAACCCTTTGTGCAGAGGTTAGGGCACCAACTCCTTTGATAGAGGTAGGATCAAATACCAAGAACAATTCTGCCCCTTTTTTCAACATATGGTGCTTTTGTCCTCAGACTCCCCGGTGTGATTATCCACTAAACTTCAAATTTAGTTTTGAGTAGCAGTCTTCTAGTTCATCCAGATTTAAAAAGATTAAGACAGAACTATTTAAGTAGCACCTTCAGACAGACTGAGGGACTTAAGTTCTGCTTTCAGCACCACAGTCTGGTAGGTGATACAGCATGTCACCTCAGCACCCCCATTTCCTGATTTGCAGATTTACAAAACATGCATGCTCCAAGGCATGCTTAAAATCTGCTCTCCCCAAGGAGATGAAGAGCCCAAAAGCAAAGCTCTAAATACAAGGTAACAAAAAAAAAGAGCAGTTATTACTGCTATTCACATTCACTGCCTTTGACCTGGAAAGCCTTTCAACCTTTGAAGCACATGGGAGCTGCATTTCGAGTCATTGCAGTCCACTCTTTCTGCTCAAAAGCACAAAATAACAGGCAGCAGAAGGACTATAAATTGCTTTATGGATGCTATAAATACAAATAATCCTCACCCATAAAGTTACATTGGCATTACAAAGATCTAGTCATTTATTTAATGCATGGCACAGCCACGCTGCAGCACTTGGAGGAGGCGGACTATCATGCTGTCACAAGGATTCCATCTTTAGCATGTGAAATGTCTCTCAGACTCACATAACATATGAGAAAAAAATGCTGGGAATGCAAGCACCAGCAGTCCACAATATTGCTTCTTAGAAGCAATAAAGAGTGCTCCTAAGTGTCAGCACTGAACCTGGATAGCTGCATCATGTGATTTATATACTATCACACGTAACTTCTGAAATCAGTATTTAACTGACTTTGTGTTATCCACCATTTTGTATGGATCTTCACTCCTGCCTACATAGTATGTAATCAGATAAGAGTCAAACAAGGCTTCTGAAAAAGCTACTTCTAGAATTCAAACAACATGCTAATAACTTAGATGATTCCTGTAGAAACTAAGTTAAATCATCATCAAGGTTTTTGGGCAAGTTATATTAATAATGTTAATAATGGTTAGTATTAACATATAACTGTAAGTTATATTAATACAAAGAGCTGCACATATACACACAGCAATTCTCCTAGGACCCATAACTGATATATTGTAATGTTTGCTAGAGTATATTAATTTTTTTGCTTTATTGATAAATTAACAATCTTGAAAGTCCTTAACACCTATTGTGACAAGAAAATTCCCACATCTGAAAGGATACTTTCATCCTGTAAGATCATATTCACAGCCCTGGTGGTGCACACAGCAAGTGGTACACCAGAGAAGGCCAATAAGCAAGTGCTTAATTCAGCATCTTCCCTGTTTGCTTTTATGAACAATCAAGTCAGTCAAACATGGAGCTTTGAAAAGAGAAAATAATATTCCCATTGAAACTTACCCTTAGTCCTTAGCCCATACACTCAGTAACTTTGTTTTAGGGGATCTTTAGACATGTCTTGTTTGTTTTTTACATTATTAGAAGTTATATTTAGCCTCCAGGGAACCTAAATTAGGCAACAATTAAAAACCTTCTGACACTTTTACAATTGCTAAAAATAAGCAATGAGAGTACTATCCAGAATAATTCAGAGTGAATCATTTGGGTTCCCTGTGGGANGTTCCCCAAATTGAGAAATGCCTAATTAACTATGTAGCCCCACTTCGAATGAATAAACAACTCCAACATTTCAAGAGGTAGCACAGTGAAGACAGACTGACATATAAAATGTACCCTAAATTCTTGTGTTTAGGATAGTCCTGTGGCTGAGGAAGTTACTAACTAGAAGGTGAGTATGGACAGTAAGTGGCATCTAAGTGTCTAAGGCATTTCATGGCTCTTGCCTCTGATTTGCTAGAGTCCTCATTCAGTATTCAGTGCTATTCAAATATGCAGTTGTGAATATTCTCCTAGCACAATTTCCACAGTCCTTCCCTGCAACCTGTCATTTAACAACTCTTCTGTGAAATTACTGAGAGTCTTCAATCAAGGAATTCTGAAAGTAAAATAAACCAAATTTTCATTAATCGGATAAAAGTAATTTGCTTTGGATCACCTAGAAAGACAGAACCAATTCCTCAGGTAGAATTTAGCTGCCATGACCAAGAAACCACGCAATATTTTTCCTGCTGTCTCCTCTCTCTTTTGCCCAACACTTCCCAGTATCTTCAAAGTTTTACAAAGAAAACTAGCATTAACTGATGTGTTGTAAATGAGGCAGAAACCTTACTACCAAAAAAAGTGTTTAGAATCTTGTCTCTGGTACTGACATGCATCTAACCAAAGGAAATTAATTGCATGGACAGCTTTCACTGTCTCACTTCCCAGTTGCTTATTGACTGCCAGGCTGCTGCGAATAAACATTTTAAAGTCACTTCAAGTGTTTGCACCAAATGTTTGCATCTACACATGACATTGACTACAGCATTTCAAAGTTACAGTCATAGATGAAGTTCTGATCATCTCCCACAGGCATACTCTCACTGCGGATGGAACTTAGCTGCAAATTTCTATGCAGAATTTGTAGAAGATACGTTTCCAAATGTTTCCAAAGATCTTCTCAGAAAGCTAAACACTCATTTCTGCATTCCAAGCAGGATGGCGTTTAAAACAACTAAACTACATTTTCCCTATTGTCATTCTCAAGAAACACAGAACCATTTAGGACTGTATATTCAAGAACTGTATCTGCATCAAACTGATACTCAGCATGGAAACAGTTCAGGCCACATCGTTAAGTCTGACAACTGAAAACCTGTATCTTTCAAAGGAATTGGCCTTTAAATAATATATGATCCTCAACCTTGCAGCTGCTACAACTGGCAGCCCAATCAGACCCACCTACAATACTTGGAGTGCTAAGGATAAATGTTAATTCTTTCGCTTGTTCTCTATATGCCTATGCTGTAAACTCTTATCACCTGAACAGAGAGCATTGAATATAAAAAAAAAAATCAAACCTGAACATTATACATTAGGAAGGAAGTGAAATAGGAATATGAGACATGAAGCCTGTATGTGCCACGTACACTACTGCAAAAGCCCAATTTGTCTCCAGGCTACCTGTATCAGCCTTTATGTAAGAAGTCTGATGACTTGATGATCAGTAACACGCATATTCTTGCCACTGCAAAGGGTGATGCCATACTTTTTATCCCACTTTTTAACAATTACACAGAGGAAGACAGCTTTCCTGGAGTGCTTTCCACTACATTTGGATCAGTTCTGAGGCAATTTTTAAATTGCTATCTGCTGACTTTCTTCCATCTCAAGGGAACATTACCTTAATGCGCCCTTCTAGAGAGATCATTTGGATAAAAAAATTAGATACAAGTTGGTTAGAAAAGGTTTTTAAAAGGGCTGAAAATTCAAATCAGGACTTGTACACAGGCCCTGTCAAGATCCAGATTCACCGAGCGTTGCTCAGTCAGAAATGCATAAAGCAGTTCCTATGGTGAAAGGCCAGCCAGTAGCACCTGTGGGAACTGCTCACCTGCTAAGGGAGGATCACAGTTGCTAAGAAGCAATATATGTCTGTAGGGGACAATGAAGGAGGGAGAGCTGCTCAGAACAATGTATGGCTAAACCCTAGTCATAAGCTGAGATCCTCAGCTCTGATGGTTTTATGCTGTAAAAAAGGTTCAGCACCGTGCAACAGGACTCTAGTAGCTGTATTTCCAGTCAGAGAAAGATTTCTGCAGTATAGCTGCCTGATGTCCAATTAAAACACTGTAGCCAATCATGTTAGAACTAGGCTTGGAAAAAATCTTGTTCCCTAGGCAGAATCTCCATGCTTACAAAACAGTGCTAGAACACCTGCAGAGGAGTAAGCTGTTCTCCAGGAGGTATTTTTTATCAACTCAAATCTGAGAAGTTAAAAAAAAAGGGGAGCAGAGTTTCAAAGTGAGCATGCATAACCCCACAGTGTTTGCCTGAGGTCGATCAGTGTGTGTGTGTCAGATTTATTAGCAGAAGTCTCTGCGCTGTTTGACACAAATGGCAGCTGTCTTTCTGCAGAGCAGCCATGGCTGCAATGCCAGGTTTTGCTCCAAGTCAGGACAGAGCTGGGCACCCCCAGCACTAATTATCTTCCTCCACACCCCTAGCTCAGGGAGAACTCCTTCCCCTTAATATCTCTCTACCATAACAATTTATGAAACACCGCTGAGAGATGAAGCTCAGCCAACACCAGAAAACTATTATGGGGGAATTGTAATGCATTAAATGTGGCTCACAACTGCAAGGCTCTTAAATGATAGTAGCATTTGTTTTGGGACTTTTGCCTGGAAATGTTAGAAGATCTTTTAATAAATGTACTAAATAAGATGCATAATTTAGCTTCTTCTCAGCAGAATGCTGGCTGGCTGCCAGATCCACTCTCAGGTTTGACTCAATGTCAGGGCTGCCCGCTGGCCCAGTACAAATAGACTCATTAAAAAATGGTTGCTGCTGTGAGCTCAGGCTCTATTTCTCTGACTAATGGCTCAGTATATGCCTCCCCCTCTTGAATAAATAGAGGAGCAGCCTCCAGAGAGGAAAGTATTCTTCTGTACACACATTCCACACATAGGAATGCAGGCAACATGCTGGGAGGTGCAGGAAAGCAGAAGAGAAATGGCTGCCCCATGCAGGAAAAGGAAGACATTCAAAGCAGTTATGTCACATAACAGGGACTCTGAGTGATCATGATATTTATTAATTGTAACAGAGACAGTTCACAGCCTAGAATGGGTCTCCATTTCCATTGTGCTAGACACACCCAGAGCCGAATCCACAGGCAGAGCCTGACATCTGAACAAGCAGCACAGATAAAGCCAAGGTAAGAAAAAGTTACTGAAGGAGGCAGCTACCCAGGGGCAACACTCACATGCCTCTGTTTTCAAGTCCCATTAAGCCTTGTTTCTTCTCTTGATTCAAGAGGGTTTGTGACTATTGTCAAACCTAACAGAGTTTCTCAGCAGTCACTCGTTTTCAGATTTGCTCTACTAAATTTCCTTTCAGATGTGCTTTCTGGTTAATAGCAAAAACAGTGGTACAGGTAAAACTGGCTTTTTGACTTATTTATATTAGGAGACCAAAACAATCCCACTTTATATTCTACCTGGACCTCTGGCAATATCTAATAACACCATAGGAGGTGGGGGATGGGGGTGGTGTTATTAAAGCTTTTGGTTTTTTCCAGTGGATTGCAGAAGACTGATCCTTACACTGGAGAACACAACATTACCAGCATGTTTTGTATGCCAGCTCTGATAATATATATTAGTTTAAAAGAGGATGTAAATGCAAAGGTTTAGACAGTCTCAAAACACCTCCATCTCTTCACCAAAACTAAAAAACTTATAACATCCAAAATTATGTTTCTGTTAACTCTACAAGCCCTGGTAACTCCTGAAATGGCCTTAAAACACACAAATTCAAAACTCAGGTTAAAAGAAATTAAAAGCAGTCTCCAAACTTGCCACTTTCAAGACTGAAGGGCTACTATCAGTCACTGTTTATTATTTGTAAGAGTCATGTTTGGCCAGATAATTGAAGGCCCTGCACACCCACATAGCAAAACAAATGAGTTTCCGCATTTAACTCAGTGGCTGTATTTCACAAGAGTAGATCAGATCTCTAACTGTGAAGCTACAAAAATGTCGCCATCCTACCCTCTCTGGCCCAGCAACTTGTGTCTTCTTTTCTCCTCTCACCAACAGTCAGAAGCACCTGCTGTGTCTTCCCACATTGCTGCCTCCTGGAGTAGCCTCTATCCCCATATTCCCTCCACCAGATTAGTTCAAAGAAAAGCAAGCACATGAAATTAAAACTATGTTTTGTTTTTGAGTAGCATAGTAAGAATTATGGTAAGAATTATGAAGCAGAAATAGATAAGAAAAAGATAGCCATCCCTCACCTTTCAGATACACCCTTATATTTCGTGTTTCCTAGTTACTCACTCTGGACTATGCTCCATCACCCAGACTATGCTCTGATGTACCTAAATTTCTTTGAGATCCTGCAAAGAATCCAGGCACCCAAAGCAGACATCTGTCCACAATATTTTTAGGTTCTGGGTGTCATTTATGCAGTGGCATCTAGAATCAGTGACAGAACAAAGGTACTTCTTAATGCTTAAGCTCCCTTGCTCTGCTCAAGCCTGCAGTGATATTGCAGCATGCTGAATTTCAGAGCTGGAGTCTTTGGTTTTATATTTTAAAGCATTGTATAGAGCTTTTAAAAGCTCTGCAGTTTAAATCTAGTATACCTGAATCACCACCCTATTAATTCCACTCTGAGAGTATTACAACTCTGTTGAACTAATTTAACACCACACTGAAAGAGCCCCTAGATTCTTAGGTTATTACTTCTGCAACTATACACCTCCCAAGCATACATTGTTTATTTACAATCCATTTCCCAGGCCTCCATTACCTCTCTCACAGATCTTAACCTTTGCTGAAAACATACTACTTAATACTACGTTTGTATTTTCTTAATATAAAAAGGCCCTATTTTAGTTATAAAAAGAAGCTGAATGGTCACACCTGCTAATCATTAGTACCTTTCAATTACACCTGACCTCCTTCTTTTACAGGGTCTCCTCTGAGCCTCATCTAGGCTATTAAAAAAAAATCAAACCCATAACATGCTATTAGGGTAGTTACAGACAACGGTTATGAAGAAGATGTTAAGACAGTTATTTATTTTTTCTAGGTGCGTTTTGATTTAGAGCATGTAATGATAGAAAGTACACTTACAAAGATTTATAAATGTATATGGGATGACACACTAGCGGGTATAAAGCAGGGAATAGATGTTGTGGAGCTTGTTCACTATACACCATAATGTCTTTGCCAGTTCCATTCAGCTAAAAAAGAAAAACTTCAAAATAAAACCTTCAGAACTGAAATAGTGCTTTATTAGAACTGATGAGCGATATATCTTGGTGGATCAAAGATATCCAGGTAAAATATAGTTTAAGGATATTGTCTCTCAAAATACACTGTTACCAACTCTGGATAGTCCATTTTAGTCCTAGAGAATAGACAGTCATCATATAATTGTGTAAACTAATGTACCCTTTTAATGTATGTAAAAATGTTAAAAACTTTTATAAATTCAGCTTGATTCCTGTATAGCTCAAATTAAGACTTTAAATTCTGTGCTGGCTGGAATTCTGCCATCACAAAAGTTTGTCTGTGTGCTGTCAGGTACCAGTACTTCATTTTAAGAATATATAGTACATTGTTTCCCAATTAGATGTTACACCAAAATCAATGGAGTCTTCCTTTGCAGCAAGATAGCAAAGCAATGTTCCAAAGCCTTATTGATTTTAAGAGGGCTTTGCTAGCACAGAAAGACCTATTTGTGTGAAATATTTTGCTGGAGCAGAGACTGGAGTTTTGAAAAGGTCTAAAAGGAAACTACTGTCCTCTAAGGGTTATATGCAGTTGTGGGAAGTGCAAAGGATGCTTTGTAGCTCAAGTGTTACTGCTGCAGCTATCTTATCCCATTTGTCACTGAGAATTACAAGCCGTATTGACAGAAATATATAGTGTTTCATAACTGGGGTTTCAAAGCTGAGCATACAGAAAAGAGTCAGGCTTATCTGATGTGTGCCGAAATGTCCCCAGTTCTCAATATGCTAAACTTGCTTCCTTCATTCTCTCCTCCAAGGGATGTAATCTTTGAGTCAAGTTGTAGAAAATTCCCTCTCGTCCAAGTTGCATCAAATTATCCACAGTGATTCTGAGAGAAAAAAATTATACTTCTGCTGTGCCAGCATCTGGAAAGCAGCCTGATTGGCAAGACTAAAGAGCAGTATAATTGCATGTTCAAACACTTTTAACTCTGCCCTTCCATATGGAATAAACATTCAGTTAAGAACAAACAGCAAAAATTCCCTGTGAGGGAGGTGTTGGAAAGATCACCCTTCCCCAGTGTTAGATGTCCAGGGTAAAAATTGTGTAGGTTTGAAAGCCTGTAGTCTTACAAAGCTTTTAGATTCAGAGAGGCTGAGTTTGAACTATTTAATGAGATATATGTGCTGGCACTGATTAGCTGAATAGATTGAACATGATGGTACATACTCAAGTATTCACAGAAATAATTTACGGCCAGAAAACCTGCAAAGTCTTTTTCGTTATAAGGGCATCCCAGGACAAGTCCAAAGAGGACAGAGCAACAGCAAGGCACTTTATTTTGCCAAATACTATAACATAGTCATAGGAAATCCAGAGTTGCATAGCATAAAAATCCCTCATCATACCCTCATCTCTGATTAGTAGGAAATGAATGACAGCAGTGGAGCTACTCAGTCTAATTATCAGTTTTGCTGAATCTCTAATAAGCTCTTAAAATCTAATTTTGGAAGCAGGAGTTTTGTCTCCTGCAGGGAATGGCTAATAGAAACGAGTAAGATTTCAGTTTATCAAGTCTGGTCATTTCTCTGGCATTTAAGTCCTCAGTCAATCAGTAGGTAGGGGATAGAGCAGAATTTGTGTAAAGTCTAATCCACTTTACCACTACTTTCTTTAGCTTTCTAGGGATGCAAACCACTTCCACGTTTAGACATGGCCCTGCCAATTCCAAGCTCCCCTGCTAAGGTTGGGGTACTTATGAGAGTACCTCCATCACTTCATTCGTGCCTGCCGATTAGGAAATAGACTGGCCATCAATTAATTTCTGACAGCCACTCTGCGGTAATGGTGAAGATCAGAACTTGAGACTTAAATAGCAAATCAGTGTTTCATTAAGTTTCAGGAACCATTCAGAAACTGTTTTAAGCATGCATTCATAATTACACTTGCTGTAGCAACAGGAATTAGGCTTCTGGCTGTTCTTAGCTCTAACTTCTCTTCCCTCAGGCTATTCTTCATCACTATGCTAGCATGAAAAAGCACCAAGCCTCTCCTCTGACCAGCGCTAAGCCTCTCCCCTGGCCAGCAATGGGTTTTGGAAAGATGTGTCTGGGGACACAAACCAGTTAATGACTGCTGATATGGACTAATTTCTGAAGGCTGTTTGCAAACTCATTCACTATTAAAAGTGATAATTTATTAAAAGGAAAGCTGAGATTCCACGACCAAAGGGGAGGTCAGGTGGCTGACTCCTTCCAGCACACATATCTCTTCTTTGGTTATTAGATCATAGGAAATCAGTGAGAGAACTGTTGGATTAAAGCTCTGTGACTGTTATTCAAATCCAAATTCAAGAAAGGTATGGGAGGAAAGGAAAGGGAGTAAGCAAGTCTTCAAAATCTCCCCTTTTTCTGCCCCCGCTTTCTTTCTCATATTTTGTAAAGCTGTCCAGCACACACCAGTGTTGTGGACCCCTATTCCATATCCCTGCCTGCCCTTTCTACGTGGCTTCCCCTTCCCCCATCTCTAGTCCAAACTACTCCCTCAGGTTCTCCCTATTGGTTCTGTTATCCTAACTCCACCCTTGTACTGCCCCCCTGTTCCCCAAGATAGGGACTGTGAATCCCAGAATCTTCCTCTTTGCCTTGGGGTTCAGCCAGCCACCAGCTCCTCTCTCTCTGGGCTCTGGCCATGTGCCAGCCCCCTGCCTATGGGGGATATCACATGTGCTAGTCCTAGGCCTTGGGGAGTCAGCATGGAATAAAGACCTGCTGCAGTCTCCATGCAAGAGCCTTCTCGCCTCCTTTACCGCCACCGCGTTGTTGTGAGCCGACAATTAACTGAGATAGCTCGGGCTGCCGAAAGGCTGCGGGAAAGTGGTTCTCCCACTCTCCCCAGGAATGCCCTGCGGCGCTCTCAGGAAGGTTGCGGCCTGCCATGCCACCACAAGAAACCAGGCACAGCAACACACCAGGGTTCTGACATTGCAGTCCTGGGGTTAAGGAGAGTGGGAGAATAGGAGGAAGAACCTACAGGGCAGGCCAGGGCATTTTTCAATCTAAATTGCCAACTCATGGCAAGCTCTGAATTGTTCAGTATTAATGGATAAAGATCTGTATGCAAGAGGTACTGTTTACACTTCTAAAGGCACTTCTCAAAAGGGATTACATTAGAGTAATACGAGGATAAACCTGACTAGAAAAGACATGACCAATGCATCACATTCACTGAGGAACATATTCATTGGCACTTGCTCGTGTTGCCTCATGTCAAGAAAGAACCTTACTCACGGCTTCACTGTGTGCAAGAGACAAGCTGCACTAGGCTGCACTTGACTTACAGTTTTGGGTGGAAGATGTAGCCAGGCTGCAGAATGCTGATGAAAAATGAACTTATGTGTAAGTTAGACTAAATACATTTTCTGCATTGATGAGAGTAATTACCTCTTACATAAAATTAGAAGTGAGTAGGAAGAGGGATCACAACCCAGAAAAACGCTGATTATAAAATATTTTCTCTTCCAAAAATATTTCAGTTTGGTAATTGCAAGTTATCATTTTTTGGTACTCTACTATAATTAAAATTGACTTTTACAAGTGGAATAAGCATTTAAGAAGTAACATGGAAACCTTTTCGTCTGAAAATCCCAGATGAGGTATTTGAATTTTTTAATATCTATTTTTAGAAACAAATGAACCAGAACAATCAATTTCCACCTTCTCAGTCTCAATAAATTTCTGTTCTAAGAATGTCTCCATCCTTACAGGTACAGGGGAGAAGACAGGCATCTGAAGACTTCAAATCACCTCAAGGCAACATTATAAAAATCCATCTCGATAATATATACCTTCCCACAGGGAGAGAGAGAAAGCATATACAGGAGTCTCTTTGCTTCTTTCAGCACACTGCCATTTTTAGGTCAATGCCAGATACTGGGTGTTGCCTTATGGTAAGTCTGTGCCTTGAGGGCCTCAAGAGCTAAGTGACTTTTTTTGCCTCTTACTATATTTTTGTAGCCCTGAAGAAGTATGGGATTACTTCCTCCTTATTCCTTTGTTCCATGTTCTAGCCAGACTCTCCTCTTAGGGATGTTTGTTGTGTCCCTGAGGTCCAGATTAAGACCATCTCACTGCATCCAGCTCTCAGATCCTCAGCACAGGAAAGACATGGACCTGTTGGAGCAGGTCCAGAGGAGAGGTGGAAAAATTAGCAGAGGGCTTTCCTCTCCTGTGAGAAAAGACTGAGAGAGTTGGGGTTGTTCACCCTGGAGAAGGCTTCAGAGACATCTTATTGCAGCCTTTCAGTACCTAAAGGGAGCCTATAAGAAAGCTGGGGACAAGGTTTTTAGCAGGACCTGTTGAGATAGGATAAGGTGTAATGGTTTAAACGAAAAGGGGCAGATATAGACTAGCTATAAGGATGTACTTTTTTATGATGAGGGTGGTGAAAAACTGGCACAGGTTGCCAAGTGGTGGTACGTGCCCTATCCTTGGCAACATTCTAGGTCTTGCTGGATAAGGCTGTGGGCAGCCTGGTATAGAAGACCTNAAAGGGGCAGATATAGACTAGCTATAAGGATGTACTTTTTTATGATGAGGGTGGTGAAAAACTGGCACAGGTTGCCAAGTGGTGGTACGTGCCCTATCCTTGGCAACATTCTAGGTCTTGCTGGATAAGGCTGTGGGCAGCCTGGTATACAAGACCTCTAAAAGGTCCCTTCCAACCCAAAATATTCTATGGAGAGCAATCTACAAGCTTGTGTCTGATTCTGTCTCCTGGTGGGATTAAAGAGTCTGATGTTTTCAGTCCACAGGCAGTAACTAGAGGGAAACTGTAGCAAAGACTCTTGGGAGAAGAGCCTGTTGGACTATTGAAAAATATTTTTTTCATTTCATATGTTGCTTTTTTTTTTTACCCTGGCCACTACCATCTGGAAGCAGAGCTGTGTCAGTTCCTAAGCCATGTTGCTCTGGCAAATTCTAAAACATTCTTATTGTCAATTATACTGTCTCTAAAAGATTCAGACTTCTTGATGGGCTCTGAACCAAAGTTCCAAATCATCCAGGATTTGGTTAATTTTAGCCTTTTGCAGCAGTGAAAACAAATTGTTAGTATTTTATTTAGACTTCTAAAGTTATAGAAAGCTAAAGCAGTGTGATGTTTTGATGATCCTAAAAGCTTTGAAGTTGCTGTTCCACATTACTACTGTCTTCCCCTCACTTAATCCTCACAGTTGAACTACCTGTTGTACTTCTCACTTTGAAATAGGGCAATTATTGAGAGGCATAAGCTGATGATTTCTCTTAAAAGGAACTGAAAGGGATATGGGATGAGGACAGAAGAGAAAGTGATAGCTATTTTTCAGAATGTTCTAGACTTACAGCTTATGTAAAAATGAAGTTGTGTGGCTACACAGAAAAGCTCCCCACCTCTCTCCTCTTTCATGATCATACAGTTTTTCCCAGAATTTGGAAGTATTACTGATGAAACACTTTAAAATCTAAACTAAAATGGGAAATAACAAATGTGAGCAGCACTGAAAAAAAAAAACCCAACAAAGTGGCTGAAAAATTTAGGAATCAAAAATTAAAGGGAAGTCTGAAGAAACTTGAGGATGAAACTCCTATATTTACCCAGTACCTTTTCATTCTAGGAGATATTGGCTAGTAGTTCAGGTATGTATCTTTGCTTTTCTGAATACCCAAATTTGAAAATTCTTCTGACAGACCAAAAAAAGGGACAGTGGTGTTAAAGTTATTCCAGTTTTTCCTCTTTTAGAGCTATGTTCCCATTGGAAATCCAGAACTTCATTTTAAGTACCTGTGTCTCTAAACATTAAATTTGGACCCTGGATGCTCAGTGTGGTCAAAGACCAAATAGGGCAGCCATTCAAAGATCAGTTCTTCTCTCATTTGATATGAAAATTGTATCTCTGAGAATTCCTGTTGTGTTTCTGTAAGCATGCCTGAGAATGCCCATCAAAGTCAAACCCTAAAGTGACGCTTACCTCCTGAAGCCTGAATTGCCTTCCTTTCAATCTGTCCCTTTCGCTCATGACCAATGCACCTTTTATGCATGAAGAGAGCCATATCAGATGCCTCAGTAATTGAGAAGCAGAATACTTAGGGAGTTCAGACTTGTGAAACTAAAGGGCAGTTGAATGGGGTTTTCAGCACTGCAAGCTTGAGCTTCATTGTAGGATCTGAAATTTCATTTTGATGCCTTAATCTTATTCTGGACATTGATATCTGAAAAAATAAATTTTACACTAAAACACTAAGCATAAAGTTAAAGTATTAAACACAAAATAGTGGGTAACAAACAGATGCTATAAGGATGGCAGCACTAAATTTAGTAAATGGGGAAGGAACAGAAGTAACTATGATATCGTTATTTAAAATCAGTCCTGTCTGATTGATTAACGTATTTCTTAGGTGAGCTGAAAATAAGAAATGTATGCACCTAAAATACAAATTAATCAGCACTGCACCACTGTTCTCTATACCGTATTAATTAATTATACCACATGACAGATGCAGATTTAATCACTCTGTCTGAAGGATTTGGGTACAGAAAGCAGTAGAGAAAAGCTGCATTTTACAAAATTTATGGATGTTCTACAATCACTTAAACTGTTGAAAGATTCCATGAGATGCTTTTTCTGACAAATCTTGGGAAAAGTCTTCAGCAATAATTAGCAAAGTTTCTATGTGTAGTCACTGATTTATTTCAATGCACTGTTTTCAGTGGGTTTAATTGGGAGTTGTTAGCATTATGACTGATAAGTTAAAAAAATACGGTGAGATGCTTCATAAGATAGAAAGAGATCTTTGTCTAGATCTGTCAAAGCAACCCTAATTTGCTAAAAAATTGATTTTATTCCAAAGTGTAACAGGGAAAATAAAACTTTTCAAAAAAGCCACTTGAAAATCTTCAGGTTTTCCCATGCCTTTTACAAAGAACCTGAATTCCATACCATTCCAAGTGTCTCCACCTGTGAAAAATGCTACACACTGAAAGGGGTACATAAAAATCCTTTTCTAGATCTGGGTGGTAGCTCAGTCCTTTTACCTTGTTCTCTTTCCAGTCTTATCCCCTCCTGTGTACCTAGGTTTTTCATAGGAGCAGGAGTTCTAGGTAAAGAGTCAATAATTTATAATTTTTACAGATTGTTTCATTTTTTCTCTTATATATATGCAACAAATCCATGATTATCTGTTACTGAGTAGAACAGTAGCCATTTCCTGCCTCACAACGTGTTTAGTCCAATTCCTCCTGCTTCAGAAATCAATTTTGTATCACTTGAACTCAAATTCTGATTTCTATCTAAAAAGGATTTAGGATTTTGGAAACTTTGATCAAAGAAAACCTGTGATGGAGATGGACTTGCATTTAAATGTATTCATTCTCTCCATTTGTGCCTTTAGAAAATATCCTAAACAAAGGCAGCTTTGAATATCAGATACATTCAAGAACAATGAAAATTCCTAGTCTGTTTGTTCAAACCTTTTTCCTGGTCTCTGACTGGCTGAGAAAGCTTCTCATTATACTACTGAGTAATGAGAGAGTCTTCAATGAAAACTGATCCTAACCTTCTGAAGGTGGAGAGCTGCAATAAATTTCACAGAAGAGCTGAAAATGAGCCCCTAATGATTTGGAATATATTCTCCCATATTAGACTCTGTCTTTATTTGCTGCCACTGAATAGACTCTGCAGCTGAAATGAAAAACAGGAGTGTAGGAAAGAAAAGGACACATATGCAGAAATTTTGCATTATAGAGCAAGGGGTTATTAGCTTCTTTCTCTGCTGTTTCAGTGATTACATTGAGGATACAGTACTTAGCCCTGGACTGCCTAACACAAAGACCTGAAAGAACAAAGAGAACCTAGGAAAAGATGAAAACTAAACATACAGAGAGACTGATTTTAAGATAATAATATGATTAATGAACTAGTATTGATGTTAGGATTCTTGGAACAGTTTTATTATATATCAGTCACAGGCAAAAATACTCCAAAGAATATGCTGACAAGTCCTTCTTTTCCCCCATTTCTGACTTGACAAGCAGATCGTGATTTTGTGGAATCAATTTGCTATTCAAACTTATTCCCAAGTTCAATATAATGGCTCATCCACAACTACTTATCTGTAAGGATCTGCTATTTCAAATTCCAGCTGTGCTGTTCAGATTTGATAGGCTACAGCAAACACATGGCGTGTGTTTGTCCCTAGGAGGATGCCTGTAACATCTCTGCTGGCAAGTTTGTCTATTAAATTATTTTTGGAAAGCAGGCACAAAAGGGGCAATAACAGTGACAGAAGATTGTGTTCAGACATGCAGAGCATGTTTTCAGGGGATAGTTCTATTTCAGGACCTCACCTTCAAGAAAAAATATCCCTTAGGTCAGGGAAGTGTCAGACAGCCAGCACACTAAGAACAGAAGGACCTGAATGTTAACCTGCCAGCGGCAGAAAGGCCCATATGGCCGTGTTGCAAAGGGTAACAGGTACTGGTCATAGAGTTGTCAGCCATATGGCAACTGAAATTGACGAGAGACAGTACATGAGCATCAATAATAAACACTAAATGTGTTGGGATAACGACTCCTTTACAGACTACAAATAAAAAGTTAAATTAAGCAAAGCAAACTAAATGAGACAGGAAGAGTGTAAAAACTGGCTATGTATGGGGCTAAGGAATTAGCATTTTGAGGAAAGGTGTAAGTGCCATCACTTCAGAAACTCAGAGTGGACACACATATCGCAAGGAAATACCCCTATTTTATTAAATAGGGGACAGATGGACAAGAGATAATGAAGTATCTATGTACCAGATTTGCATTCAGGTATTCAGAAGAATCAATACTTACAGGTTTTGTTTTTAGGCTCCTTCTCTATTCTTGTTACAGAGAGAGCAAAATTTGCATGCAGGGAGCGTGTTTAAATAACTTGCAGCTCATTTCCATTTAGAATGTCTGTTTAAATACCAATTTGACCTCTGGCTGTCTTTGGTGTTGGATAATATGTGTAAAATGGTCAGCAAGAATTGTGTATGAAACACAAAAACATACTGCATTTTCTTAGCTTTTTTTACCTGATTGTTTTATTTTCTCCTTCAGGATGTCAAAGGGAGAGAGGATATGATATAGGCAACAAATCAATAAGGCAGAGAAGAATCAGTATATTTGCAGTAGAAGATGAGGGAAAGGAAAGCTGGGTGACTCATTTCATCATGTAAAATATGCACTTTCTGATCACCCTCCTGGAACCAAGAATGCAATACTCTATTTAGTGCTCAGATACCATGCTGAAGAAGTAAATAGAGTCTTAAATAGCTCAGATCTAAATGAAGTTTTGTTGAAAAACTGAAGATTTACTACAAGCAAAGGTGATGTGCTGTTTCTTTTATCATTATTTATAATAAAGGTTTGTTTTCTTTAATTTGGACTTCCCCTGAAACACTGGAAACCAGAACATAACAGGAGGAATTGAGAAGCGATTATGTCCATGAATAGCAACTGAAATTCTGTGAGCCATGTACCTCATGAAAAGTAAATAGGTTTTTGGATTCTTTTGGTTCATTTGGGGATTTTTAGTTTTGGGGTTTTTTTTAATATTCTCCTTTCTTTAAATTCCTCTGGTTTTGGGGTTTTTTTATGTAAGACCCATATCAAAGAAAGATGTATTCACAAGTACCTTGCAATGTCATGGAAGACATGTAAGACTGTCTGTCCTTCCCAGCGCTGCATACAGTATTGTGTAACATAGAAAACTTGTGTTAAGATTCCAAACATTCCAAATGCAGTGCAGAACTCTCAGTCTTCACTGAGAGTTTAAAATTATTCCATTTAAAATTTAGTTGAAACATAAAGGTTTTCTGCCCACTGGAATCAACACCTTCATTTAAAAGTACAACTAAATTGCAAATTTTCCTATATGAGGCAAGTCATTAACCTTTGCCAAATCATTACCTCAAGAGATAATTAACAGAGATCTTGCAGAAAACGTAACTAATAAAATAAGCTCTCAAAAGTTAGTATGAAGAACAAATGTGGTCTGCCTCCCAGCTAAGGGACTCGTGTCCCTGGAGAAACTAAGTTTCTATAGACTTCAAAGAAGGTCAGGTGAAGAAAAAGAGCATTATTTTAATCTACTAAACCCTCAGGTACTGGTCATCTTAAACTCAGCAGTGATGTTAAGAGTAGAAATTTTACCTTGATATCAAATAAACTCTAGGTTACATTAATTAGACCATAATTCAATTAAAAATAACAAAACTTTTCACTAATTATTCAGTAACTAACCTGAATTTGCCTAGTTACAGAAGACAGCTAAAGGCTTAACATGGGAAGCCAATGCCCCTGGCTTGTCTATTGACTTCACTGCTCACTTCACCTGATTTTCTCTTTTATTGGTCTATAAAATATGTACATAAATATTGAATTAATTTACAGGAATATTGTGAAGATAAATACATGCTAGTAGAGTCCACCAGGTATAGCATACCTTATGTTCTCTCACCTCCTGGCAATTGCATGAGCTTTATGAAGTTGCTGGAAAAATCACTGTGATTTTACCACTTTGTGCAAGCCTTCTATTTATTATTTATAAGAATCTAGTAATATGACACATTTTTTCTTGATATAACCCCATAAATAATCAAATCAAGTATAACACTATATGTGCATCAGAATCAAGCAAATTGAACTGAATACTTACTGCTGTCACAAAGGCTCAGGAAAGTCATTTTTTATAACAGATTATGACATCTGGTTTCAGAACAGTGTCACAATAGCCTTTTCCTCCTAGCGAATCAACTCAAGGAATAGGGACTATGGTCTCAAGAAAAAACAACAGCCTCAGCAGCCTGTTTGTCTCATTTATTGTGTACTTTTTGTTACTGCACCTGTCCGTTCCTGAGGGAAAGAATAAGTGGAAATGAGGCCATTCACACAAGATAGGTCAATACTTCTCAGCAATTCCTCATGCTGTTATTGCAACCTCTGGGAGCACCATGAAACTTCTCCCATAGTCCATCTACTTGATGAACCCCTGTCTTTCCTGTATTTGGAGTCAGGCACAGCATGTAAGGTGACTGCAGCCAGGGTATTAGCTGGGCATCTGGAGCCCTCTTCTCAATGCAGAGTGTGTAGGACACTGCTCTGTGCAGTGCTGATGGGGCTAAAGGGAGCAACAGCCATCCTCCACATGGGCTCATGTCTCAATGAACCCATGTCAATAGAGAACAGCCACAGCCAGGAATATGCTATGCATTTATAGGAAACCAGAATTATATTTTAAGATAATGTTAAGTGCTGAGGCCTCTGACATTTCTGGTTTAAGCAAATCTTCAGCATTTATTAGCAAGACAATGTCTTGCACAATTAGAAACAGCAAACCTGTTTTAGTAGTTAGTAAGTCATTAGTAAACCTGCACAATACAAAAAAAAAACTTTGCTAATGACCCAAGCCTAAGAAACATGTGTTCTCCACCTTTTCTACTACTGACTCCTCTTCCTTGATTAAGACCCTGGCACATGATTTTTCTCCATCTTCTACATGGCTGCCTTAATGAGACAATGACATGATTAATGTGACATTGATTTCAATGAGACATGTAGATATGGGCTTCTTTCCTCCATTTATTTCAACAGTGAAATCTATTTCTGTGTTCTGCGTTTTGTATTATTGGGCCTCTTCACATGTAAATCTAAAAAACCACATAGAAATGAGTGCTTTACTACCAAACCCCTCTTGCTAACAGAAAGTAGTGACCATGAAGTCACAGCATTATTGAATCTGCTAAAAAAACATTTGTGTAATCAATAACTGCAGATCTTTCAAGCTCTTTAAACTGGGCCAAGTAGTTTTCTGTGAGTGCTTTAGTATTTGCTATAGCTACAAATCAGAAAGGTACCATAGTGGTTTGATAGATTTTTGAATTTCGGGTTATTCACACGTGCAAGGGGTTAAGCTGGGACTTAATTGGACTGCTGACTATCTAATACTTCTGATAAGCTTCATGAGGTCTTTATTCCCAGACTGGATAAATACTTACATAATTCTGGATCAAAGATTTGCATTAACAAATTTGCCATTAATTTTCTTCTAAAGCTTTTACATGTAATAGGTTTTGCATGTAATACCCCAGTTCCTTCATGACATGAATCTTTAGGATATTCCCTGAAAGTCATGCAAGTAGGTGAGCATGTGAAAAGTGAGTGCATTCAAAAACTGACTGAATACTGGCAGGAAATTCCTGTGATATTTTGCTGTTATGCATATTGTAGAAAAGGATGTAGTCAGGAAAAGCATGGGGCAGAATAAAACCAAAGGAAGTAGCCAATGCTGGAGAGTCACATTGATGGATATAAACAAAATGTTCTGAACTTAAAAAATAAACATAATGATCAGATAGGAGATGCATAAGTATATTGAACTCCTAAAGCTAGAGCAGAACAACTAAAGCAAATTTTAAAATCCAGGAGACTTGTTCTGAAAAATTTTAGCTGATGTAACTTCTAGAAGTGGCCTCATAACACAATGAATTTGCAAGTGTTATGAATACATATGTTCCATGCCTAGCCTCTCCCAATTTCAAGTGTCTCTCCCTTATTTATTTGCCAAATTATTTTATTTTACTCTCAGAATTTGATTCAATGCTACATCAACAGGTAATACATAATTAAGAGTGCAATCAATGTCAATATTGAAATATATAAACTCATTAATGATAAAGAGCATCTAATGGTATGAATATGGAATTAGGAAGGAGATTGATATGTTCAGTAGGATTTAAGAGATGATAATAACAGGAAAACAAGGCTGAAGGGAAACTCTGGGGGCCAGATATTCTGTCCACTATAACAGGAAGAATCTTCTCCTTGTCACTGTCTGGCCTCCATTGAAAAGACAGTTTTCCCACACCACAAAATTTCGTAAGAATTTTTAAAGTAAACTTATAATTCCATATTGTCCTGAAGATCTTCCAAATTTTCTCCAGAAAGAAAAGCTAAGATTTTCTGAGCTGATAAAAATACAATTTTAGCCATTTGTTCACATTCTGTTTAATGATTAATTTGTATCAGACCTCCATCAAGTTGTGCTGTCTAGCTTGGGTTAACTCCCTCATGACTAAGCCAGGATATTGAAGATGTTCGTCTCTTCTTCTTATATCTCTTCCACAGTGTAGAACATCTCCAATACAATAATGTGTTTGAGTATAAAATAAACTGATGCTTTAGGAAATCACTAAGTTTCAAAATGAATTAACTTTTTGGTAGGAAACAAGTAGCAATAAGGCTTGAACATGATTTCTTTTTTCCTGCTGCCCATAAAAATTCACCCTGTACTCAGGAACACTTTTCCAAATCTAACTGTTATCCAACTGTTATCCAACTGTTATCTAACTGTTATCTAACTGTTTCCAAATCTAACTGTTATCTAACTGTTATTCCAATAACTAATTATCTATCTAATTTTCTAAGTGAAAATGCATGTTTTTACCAAAGAACATTTCTCTGATTCTAATGTTTCATCAAAAGCATCTTGAATTTCATTGCATCTATGTGTTATGAGTTATCAGACTTGAAATATCTCTTCCCCAAATCATCAGAACCACTATCAACCCAGAGAAAGAACCTTCCTGACTTTTTTCATTCAGCACCTTTTGGTGGTATTTTCCTATATCATATGTGTAGGTACATATTTTACTGTTGTACTGTATTTTTTCTATTTCTATGAAAATGACAATTTTTAAAGTTTTAAGGTACACAGAACTGTCTATCCATTCTAACTAACCAGACCAGCTCTGAGCTAACATTCTCAGGAATAAACAGTCAAAGTAAGGTGAAAGTTATTCTCTCTATACAGAAGAAGGTAGTGCAATCTTCTTCAAAACACCTGTGAAACAACCACACAAGATGTTTAAGAATCAAAAATAAATAACACCACAGACAGGGCTATGTTGGAAGTAAACAGAATCAGAGAATCATTGAATGGAATATTTGGAAGACAGCAGTGCACTTGTGCAGAGAAATGCACAGTGCACACACCAACCTAAAGACAAAATCTACCCACCAAAGCCATGATCTATCAAATAGATTACTTCTTTGAAGAAACTTCTTGTTAGGTAGATAGAATCACATCATAAGTCCTATACAATCCTATCTGGGAAGGTATGTAGAAAGCCAAACTAGAAGCTATCCTGGATGAAGGTCATAACATGAATCCATTTTTCAAATTCTCTTTTCTCCTCTTCAAATTCTCCTCTTCCTTTTCAGAATGTTCGGAAACTAATTTCTGTACACCCGCACATCAAACAGTGTCGGACTGTGCCTAAGCAAGAAATGCAAGATCCTACAATGCATTTCTCATACCCACAACAAAGTATGTTCACCTTGTCCCCATTTCATAGGGCACCCAGAATGTAACCCACTTCCTTCAGTGCATTACATACCACTCATCTGCAGATGAAATCAAACAACTGCTTGCTTATACAGCAGAATAAACTTTCTCAGAGCAGTAAGTCAGAAATACCCATTTACAAGGAGGGCAATACTCTTCTCAAATCAATCATCTCATCTAGCCTCTCAGTCTCTGATCTTTCTACACAGAGTGGCAACAGAAATGTGCAAAACACCCTCAAAAGACAAGACTATGAATAAAAATCCATGACTACTAGTATACACATGCCATGGTTTTAAATCATGGGCTTAAGCCATCTGCCTGGGTCCATGTCCAGATGCAGGTGATACTGTACATACTGATGGGAAAACTGAGCTAGTTCCATCCTGATATTAGAGTGACAGGGTATCATGTTTATCATCTACAACAAAGGTGAGATTTGTTCAAACATAACATTCCTAAATTGACTGACCTGGACAGCTTTCAGTACCCAAGACTTGTCAGTGAGCAGCAAGGACCAGATGCTGCACAAGCAGTCAGGTGTGATAATAAAGTATGTGGGAGCAGTGTCCTAAACAGCAAGAGGGCAGGATGCAGAGCAGTGATTTCAGTTCTGAAGAGACAGTGATCAAGAGTGATCAGGGTCAGACACAGCACAGTGACCACTGAGCAAATCTGCAGCAGCAAGGCAGGTCCAAGGCCAAGCCAGGAAGCCAAACCATCAGGTCCAGATCAGACCTGCAGAGGTGGGAGATTAGGCAGAGTCATAGTTGCTACACAGTTCTGGTGTGGCATGGGCAGAGGCAGCACTAAAGTCTCAGCTAAAAGAAGCTCCCAAGTGAAAAATATGGCAGCCCTCACTTCTAGGTCTATTTGCAACAGCTCTTAGAAGCTACATTCACCAGCTGAATTCCTAGAAGGGGGACAGTCTCCAGGACCTAACAGTCTTACCAGAGTCAAATGCTTTCTAAACTATAAATGCCAATTGGCAACCATTTCTGAGAGTTGGAGAAATGTCAAAGAATGGAGAACTGCATCTAAAATCTCAATAATCAGAAAGAGAAATCTTGACTAGGAAGTCTCAGACATCCTTGTTGAAAAACAAGAACACTATGATATAAAGATTTTTGAACAGAAATATGGAGTGGTTTAGAGAAGACAGAATTTATTATACAAAATTTCTATTTGCTCTAAGTTTTACTAGGTTGGTTGCTTAAGGGCAAGTGAATTATTATAATATAATTGGACTTTTCGTCAGCATTTGATTTAGCACTGCAAGAAATTTGCTTTAATGTTAGATTTACTAAATCTCCCTTTCAGAAGCAAACTTAATATTTTGCACATGCACTTAAATAATCTTAAAGAAATATATATGAGTAAAATTTCTTACTCCAATAGAATTGGGTTTACCTTTGATGCTTTTTAGAGAATGAAGTACAAAAATGTGGAGAAGACACATGAAGCACTTCAACTAAAGCTATTTGGTTAAAAATTTTTAAATAAATATTTTGCCTCCTTTTTTTGAAAGATTATGTATTTTCCTTTTTTGCTTTCATTTATTTCACAGTTTTTCAGATGGACATATGATATAGTCACCTCACTGTCACTTCCTTATTTTTAACACAGTCTGGCAGGTGCTCATCATGGGCATGCAATAGAGGCATTTGTTTTCACAGCACCCCTTTGAGACATTCAGTCTGTAGCCATGCACAGTACAATATCATATTTTACCGCTCAGGAAGGTTAGAATTCAAGCTAATAAGACTAGTTGCAGTAAATATTTTGCAGGAAACGCATTTCCAGGGTAGCACACAGATATCATTGTTGAGTGAGAAGGATGCAAATAAAAAGCCATCCTCATTCAATTGATAAACGAGGTCATGACGGAGAGTTAAGCTGTGTCGCACTAGCGGTCCACCTAGTTCAATATCCTGCTTCTGGAAAGAGCCCACACTTGGTACTTCAAAAGAATGAAAAGCTATTGACAGAGCCCATCATTTTGTGACAGAAGACTCTTGTCTGACCTGTTTAAACAACATACTTGCATATGGATGCTGATCTCAGCATGAGCGAAGGGCAAGGTTCAAAATGCTTCAGGAGTTGCTTGTTCCAACTCAAAGATGTTCTACTGTCTGCTTTTTTTTCTTACCATTTTCAGATACGTATGAGCTCATATAATGAGGCATTGCAGCAAATGACTGCAGCAAATGACACTGAAGCTCCTGCTGGAAAAAGCAGTAAGTGTCAGCAACCAGAAAGCCTTAGAGGCTCGTCACTCTTCTCTGCTTTCAGCCATATTGGTCTGGCACGCAAATTAGCACACTCCAAACTGCAAGCTTGGTCTTGTCAACATATCAAACCGGAGTGCTAATCATTAATAACATATTCTGAGACAATATTGACAGCTGCTTTGCTTTATTACCAATGCCATCTGTGCCCAGCAACCCACAGTCTCCTTTGCACTACTTCTAAGCTTGCACTCCAAATGCTTTTCAGGCTGCAACAAGCAGAATGGAAATAACAGCTTGAGCTTCTTGAGAAATATCACCAGCCAACTCAGGGAGCCCAGAAGATAAGGAATAATATGATTGTAGAGTCATACTGAGTTTTCATCATAAGCCAGCTTTATGAATAATATGCTGCCAGATGCCTTTTCCTACTAGTGATCGCTTCCACTGTTTCCAAAGACCAACATTATGCACTTGATGTTCAACTGGTCTTTTTCTATTCTGAGCAGTACTAAAGCCTCGGTAAGATTGATTAGCACATAATGGTATCTGAAGCGTTTTTAACTCTCCTTATTACAGTAATAATACTATTGCTTTGGTCACAAACTTTTCTTAGTCTCTGAAGACTGAAGTGAACAAATGTTACAAAAAGGCAGCTCCCAGTCTTTTGCTGGGCCACTTGAAGATTTTTCATTTGTGAGTTTCCAAGGTGTTTTCACTTCAGTACAGAATTAATAATAACACTTTTCCTTGCTAACCATAGTGCATTCCTGTGAACAAATGAGAAAATTTAGATTTCAGAGGTAAATTTAGCTTAAGTCATCAAAGACAATTCAGTTTAAACAGACACCTACCAAAATTATTTACAAACTTCTAAAGAAAAAGAACTGAGAGTTCATTCAAGCCCTTTTTGTGGATCAGCTCAATTGGGATAAAAATGCTAAGATAAAATGTATAAATAGACAGATATTTGATTGTTCTGTGGTAACAATCTGGAAAAAGAAGGGAAAACCAAAGATTTTCAAAAGAGCCATAGATAAACTTTTAAGTGTGGATGGCTTTTTAAAGTACATGTGCTTTTGATTTTTCTATAGTGCTATTTTGGGCAGAGGTGGAAAGAGCCCAAAGGTCTACATTTTCTTTGGAAAAACTGTCTTGTGTCTAAGTGAATTTTATCATTTGCAATTTTTAAGTCAGAGAAAAGAACAAGATAAACTGTGCATTTTTCACATGTATGTATGTAAATGTAAAAATTCAAGTGCAAACTCAGTCCAAAGCAGAAAGGTCTGGAACAGATGGCTGAAAGTCTTTGGAATGTCAGTTGAAAAGAGGCTGTCAGTGGCAGACAATGATACCTCCACTGAAAAATAAGGGAAAAACTCTACAACAAAGAAGGAGTTTAGGTAACTTGTTAAGAGCACTTGCCAGGAAAAGAAGGGAGTGCTTCCTGGGTGAAGAAGGCACATTTTTAACTATCTGAGGAAGGGACTGGGAACTCAGAAGGCTTCTCTGCTTTTACCAACCCTATCACTGATCTAATAAAATACCCTATCTCTGCAGAACTTGCCTCTATTAGATCTTTAGAAATCATAGGTTGAGCAGCCTCACTCCTACCATGTAAGAGTCACAAGTCAGCATGAAGAGCAGGGCTTCAGAAGGTTGATGAGAGGCTGTCACTTCAAGGTAAGGGTTTTGCAGGCCTGTGGCGACTGGGCTGAAAAAGACGAACAATAATTACTGCAAATTCAGTGTATGTCATTATCTCACTCAGATGACTTGCTAGGACTGATAACATGCTGAAAAATCCAACACAAAACTTTTTTAGCTTGAATAGTGGAGGTTGGCATCTGTGGTCTGCAGTGCTCCATGAATGACCTCAATTGCTGTTAGCGCATTGTTCATTGTGCCGCCTCAGCACACCTGACCCTTGACTGTTCCCATTAGTAGTCAGCAGAAAGAGAACCGATCACAGTAACCCTGCCTCCTGTGGTACCACAGACCCAGCCTCAATAGAAACAGAATCTACTAGAGGGTTATAATGCTTTTAAAACTGGGTGGTGTGTCTCTACCCATCTGTAACAAGACTGAATCCTGCAAAATCAATGTCTGTTTCATGTTACCCAGGCTCTCTGGATCACAGTAGGGAACATAATGAAGAGGGGTCACACAAGAAGAAACCAAGCTGATAAGAGCTAACAGCCTACCAGGGCACAAAGCATGCCCAGGAGCTACTCCTCTCCCACCATGATCCAGGATTCCACAGGAGACTGCAGCTGCAGGTGAACAGTGTGAGACCTGGCAGGTCCACTTTGAAAAAGGAGTAGAAGAAAGGCTCTTTTTCATTTGGTCATTACTCTGTCTGACACGCTGACACTGCTCCCTTGGATCATGTTTTCAATACCACACACACAGTCATCAATAGTTCCTTTTAGTTTTTATAGGTTAAGTCCAGGGAACATTTGATCTTATCTCTCAGTTCTCCAACCCTTCTTGCCATTCACAGCATTAAAAAACTTCCAACACAGTTTTCTTTCTCCAGCAGCTAAAAGAATGAAAACAAATGTAATTGATTATTTCAAAAGGCATAAGGATTGAAAAATCTATCATTAAGTAGAATTCTAATTAAGAGAGTGATTAACATATTGATAACCAGATAGAAATCTTAAGGATAGGGGTTTTTTAAATTATTGTTATCATTGCTTTGGTCTTTTCTAAATACAGGGAGCTTTACTTATAAATTCTCTGATGTGCACACATTTAGTTACATTTCCACAAAGTTATCCCTTTATTTCATGACATTTGCAGCCTCAGATGGAACAGTTATCCTGTCCCTTCAGACACAATTTTAATGTCAAAACAAAAGGCTGTATCAATGTTCTTTAGGAGTTTAAATGTGTCTTTGGAAATTATACTGTGTGCCATGTATGGAAAAGAGAGTGTTAACTATATCTCTATCTAGTCTAGCCCAAATGTTGTGTTAAGGATGTGTTTATTGAACTTGAAATTTGCCAAAGCAGACTGACACGAGGTCCTCCACCAGGTGTCAGATAGGACAAGCTGAACTGAAAAGATAGAAAAGGTATTTTCTTTTTCTTTTCATTTTAGGTAAAAACACAAAGCTCTTTGATCCAATTCAATTTTTACTTCAGAAACAGCAACTGAAAGAATTTCTAGGTTTTGCTGGAGAATATTTGAGGAGGTCAGTGAAAGTCAGTCTGTATTGGTTAACAAATATTGGACCAAATATTGACTGAATAATCTCCAAGTCACTATGAGGGATCTCTTCCCTGTATAGACAAGTGTTCTTTAACCTACAGAAAATGTGAATGTAGGCAAACTGACTTAATACCAATACATGATAAACCTGAAGGTATCAGATCTGACCAGTCCCAGACAACTCCCCACACCTGACATTTTGCATCTTAGTATCCTAGAGGCTGCTTAAACCTGGCCTGTGCTCAGAGTGCTTAGAAACTCCTCCTATCATTGCAGAAACTGATGCTGATTCTTCTAGGAAAGTGTTCAGTGTCATCCGGCCTACTGGCAATCAGCCATGTAATCCCTCTGTGAGAGCAGACGGATCAGATGGAAGCTGCTCATGTAGGCAGAGCCTGGAGCTTATGTGAACATCCAAGTGCACCCTGGAGTGGTGTGCCCTGGGAATTTGCTCTGGCTTGCTCAAGAGGCAGCCCTGACAGCATACCCAGCAACAAATTCAGCTACAAATTATATAGGTCGTTACTCAATATGACTGCGTGCTTGGTCTTAGGGACAGAAAAGTGTCAGTGCAGTGACTTCTCTGAGAGGCTGAATCCTCTCGTTCTTCCAGCAGTTTTGGACTTACTGAAATCTCCTGGGTTGTGTCATGTAGCATATGAAATTATAATAATGACAGAAAATAGGTCTGAAAGGGAGCCCAAAAAGATATCTAATTCAAAGCAGAACCAACTAATATTTCCAGTCCTTTAGATTTCCCAGTTATTTTTCCAGTCCTCTGCTTTCCATTATTCTTACAAATAGAAAGCCTCTCCTACTGCCTAAATTCTTTGTCCTTTCTGACCATAAATGCTAGTCATTAGCTGACTGTATTTTTAAAATTCTAAGTATTTTTAATTTTCCTAAGTAGACTTTCTGACTATAACCTTTTGGTCAAGTGACTGAACAGGGCAGGAAAGGGTAAATCCACTCCACATTTAAGAGCACTAGATGGATCTCATGAGGAGACACAAGATGAATAACCAAAGATCAGTTACCCCACTTTTTTTGTCTAAGCTGTAATAAAGATTTCTGTGGAACCCTACGAATTATGGCCATGCCATTTTGCGGACATAAAAGTCCTCCTTACAACATACACAGCTTTGTTATATGCAAGAATGGCAATGGCTTGCTGTTTGTTCCAGTTTGCCAGTGCACCTATGATTTGTAATTCTTTGTGTAAAGGCTCTGAAATTTCTTGTCTAGGAAGGGTTTTACGACCACATCTCCCATAGTCTGTGCCACCAATGTGTCTATCACAGAACTGCCATCAAAAAATAAACCTAATGCAAATGCTCATATGTAACTCCATTAAACTTTGCTACCATTTGATTACTGCTTGGTGAAAATCACTGGGCATTGCTGAGGCTGGATACATTGAAGCAGGAAACACAGGCATATGTAAGTCCAGGTACAAAACACCTGAGCTATTCCCAAGCATGTATCCAGCTGCGGAAGCTGACCAATTCTCTGTACTAAGACTTTGATAGAAAAAATAAATCTATGCCTATCATGAACATAAATCATTCCCAAATGAAATTTAAACATTGTTGTTAATCTGCTTTTGAGTCAAAGGAAACATATTAACTGGTTTGTATTTAGGAACAGAAGCTGTACACAGACATCTGGGAAAATGACTACATGGAAGCAGTTTTATGCCAAGATCTTCTGCTTATTTTCACTGGCATAGTGGCCTTTCTGGTCAGGATGCCAAGTCTGCTGTAATCAGCAGAGTTAAGGGCTCTCAGTGCTTCAAAAGATTGGGATCTAATTGCTGCAAATTTAGTTAATGCCAAGGGAGAAAGACAGGCATCAAGATTTGGGCCTTTGCCCCAAAAGAGAAGTGCAAATAACATCCATAATCATTAGACAGTTGTCAGGAGAGTGCTGAGAACTGGACTGTACAGAAGCCTGCCTGAAAATCTGATGAACTAAAAAAATTAATGAGCTTTGGGTTCAAAAGGTTTCCTTTGATGTGCATCAAGCATTTTCATGAAATAAAAGTAACTACACAAATGTGCTATTTAGCAATAATGGGTCATATCAGAGCTGGATATCTCTTGATCTCCTGTTGAGATGACAGCATGCACCACACACTTCTGCCAACATGAAACAAGTGTTAGCACATTTACTCTTAATGAGCTCATCACACCGAAGTACCAGTTAAAGGGATTAGGTCACAGATTATGTTTCTTTAATTGTCCTGGTATGTCTTGTTAATTCCACACACAAATGTGGTGCTGGGGAAGGAAGTGACCCCAGTTCATAGTGCCTGACCATCTTCTGCACTGACATCTATAAGCTGTCTGCCTGAACTTGGGGTAAATTGACACAAATTAATTTGATCTGTGCCAGCTTTGAATCTGGCCCTGTACATACGTACTTTCTCCTCTTAGCACCTTTTCTGACCTCTCTCTCCACTGAAAAAGATGTAAAGCAAAGTTGGACTTCTTGGCCTTGGTTGGATTTGGTAATCTTAGAAGTTTTTACCAACCTTAATGATTCTAAGTTTGAGGTAGGGAGACAGTTTCCAGCCCTACTAGACTGGTATCTTCAGATCATATTTCTGTTTATGCATGTCTGTATGTGGTAGAAGCCTCAGTCATGCAACCCTTTGAATTCAAAGGTGATTAGATCAAGAAAGGAAGATTAGGAATGAGAGGAGACAGTCCTGTGATGCAGGGATACCACAACATCTGCTGAAAGACCCACACTACATTCTCTTCTAGGTACATGAGAAACCTGGGGTCAGCCAATGGGTACTACTACAGCACATAATAACAGATATTATATATAACAGAATATGCAGATATTTATGTCTAGAGAACATCACAATCCTTCATTCCCCACTCCCCCATCCCTCCAATGAACCCATGCCTACCTACCTTTTGTTTTAATTCCTTTATGCACAACAGAACATCCTTCACATGAAAGTAGGGTACTTGCTAGAGGAAGATCTTAAAGACCCAGAAGCTCTGCTGCATCTCTGTATTTTATTGTGTATGGGAATGAGGTTTACTGTTTAATCCAAGATTTCATTTCTCTCTCTGGAAATGCTTAAGATTTGATGTATAGTCTTGATCCCTTTCTCCTGCATGGGAAGACAGTGTCCAGTGCCATATTTGTAAGGTAAGGCATAGGTTAAGACGAAATAACTTTATATAACCATCACATACCAGTATGTTAATTTTCTTGAAGAAGCATCATCTCTCCTGCTATTCTTCTAACATCAATCTCACTTTAAATATTCTGTGTTGGATTGCATAGAAGCAGCAGTATGTGATAGTGTTGTATGAACACTTAACAGCCAATGCTATTCTCACAGAAATCAATTTTGTGTCATAGTCCATTAGGTACTTCAAGGCAATGCAACATTTGAAACTACAAAAGCTTTAGTAAGGCATATAAATTACACAGTAGAACCTTATCCTTGTCAGGATAGGCTTAAACAGCAACTTTAATGGTGGGGAAAGCTAAAAGGGCTCCTATTCTTCCCTTCTCTTCAATTTTGTTTATAGGGCTATCTTGGAAACCACAGCACAAACTGAGTTTTGGAGTAATTCAGCTTAAAAATAAACCTTTCTCCTTTTCTTTTGGTAAAGAGCGGCTGAATCCAGAAGACAGTGGTGTAACCCCACTAATAGCTGTACTGGAACAAAGAAGTGACAACACAGTGCTGCACAAGAGCACCAACAAGAGAGCAGGAGCTCCTTAAGCCACTTCGAGCGGTTGTAGTTAGTGCCTTATTACTTCACACCTACTCAAAAACTAGTTCTATCAACGACTAGATCTTGCAATTCAAAGCATATTTTGGTCAGTGATCAGCTTCGCAAGGGTTTGTTCCTGACTGTTTAGTCAGTGATTCTAAATGTATCCAGTGATTTTTCATCAACTAGGACTAAATTATACTCCACAAGAAGCAACTATTTGGAATGCAGATAAAACATAAGAAAATGTTACATAATAATGGTGTCAAAGCTGGCTTCCTTTTGAAAGCAAGTGATTTAAGGCAGGAAGAAGTTGGCATTACTGGTAAATGATCCACTTCCAGAGCAAAAGCATTTCACTGATAGAAAGCATCAAAACACAATAGCACATCTGCGGAGCAGGTTATGGTGGCTACACAAGTCAGAGTTCAGTAATAGTAAGAGTAGAACAATGAGAATAAAAGTAGCATGAAAGCTCTTAAGACAAAAAAGCATAAACTCTCTCACCTGGAAGTACAAGTTGTACACAAAAGATGTCTTGAGAACGATCTTTTTATAACAAAAAAGCTGCAGAATACCACTTATCAAGTGTTTCCTCTGCTTCAAACAAGATGTTTGGATCCAAAGTGTCTGTATACCACCTTCACTTTAGACATAGCATGAGACTTCATTATCCACCTCCATAGTTTTCATTATGGCTATCACTCCAAGTATTTTTCTGCTTTCCTTCCCCAGAGCTGATTGGCTCAGCTCCCAAAAGGCATCTTTGGCAGCCCTGAGTCTGCTCTCACCAAAAATCTTCTGCACTGCTGCTTCAGACACTATGGTTCATGCCCTGTCATTACCTCACCTCTTTCCAGATGTCTTAGCTCCTCTTTGTTTATATCTTACTTAATTTCAGGGACTGGATTAAAACAAAAGCATTCACTGTTTTCTTCCCTTCTGTATACTTAACCAATATAAGCATCTTAACCAATATACGCATCACTGCAGTACAAACACAGAAGTCTGTGTTTATCAAATTACACTGACAAAACTGAGGTGTTTGGTCTGTCCTTACACACAAATGAAAGAGAATTTGGCCAGTTTAGGAGTGAAAACTGAGTATTAAAGGTAATTGAAAAATACTGGGTACTGTAATTCATCTAGTATTTCAGCATCCCCAATTCTCATATTACATCAGTTTTGATGTGTTTCTTTACGGCAGCAACCCTTAGAAGTACTTTTACAAGCATATATCCTCCTTAGCTTTTGCATACTTGTTACCTGAATCAATATCCAAGTAATTAATCCTACACTCAAAGTCTTAGGCATCCTTACTGTCTTTTATCTGTAAACACATCTCCTGATCATCCCCTTTCTCTAATTGCTCTAAAGATCTCAGGGGAGACAACATCCACCTCCTTTCAATGCCCTTCATTTCTGTTCAAACTCTGTCAGAAGCTATGCTCTTTCTCTTACGGACTCAGACCTCTCCAGGACACACCATCCTTTCTGGCTTACTTTGTCTGTGGCTTTTGGCAGCTCCTGTATTCTATTCAGCCCCTTGGTGTTTTCCAGGCTTGTCTGTGATGCTGTATGAATTCTGTATATCTCTTGGAAAAAAGTAACCACTTAATTCTGTAGTTTTGTGCTACATGCTTCAAGAATTTGTCTGGAATATACTCACATTGTACTTTGAAATCCCTCAGGTTTATAAGATAATAACTTGAATGTAGAGTACAAGAACCTAAACACAAGAAAAAATACCTATATGAGAAAAGATCAGGACTCTGGACCAGGATTTAAAAGATCTGGGATTACTTCTTGATTCAAAAATTCTGCGTGTGATCATCAGTTACAGCTGTATCATTATAAAACAGCGGTCTCTAAAGGGATAATGAAGTTCTGCCTTCATTCATCCTCTCTTCAAATCATCATCTTGGAGATGAATTGGAGAGACTCTGTATGCCCCAGAGCATTAATGTATTGGCAGGATATTTGAACACCCAGATGTTTGAACACATTAGTCCTGTGTGTTTCAGAAAGTACAGCTTAGGTCTATATTTAGTCTGCAAATTTGCAATCTGTACTTAAAGCCTTTTAGAACTTCCTTGACCCAGTGACGTAGATATAACATCATTTTTTTTACCTCTTTCCCTTGCCTTCAACATCTCTTTTCCATCTGCTCTGAACCATAACTACTGAGATTACACCTTACTCTGTGTACAAAATTCTTAGTAAGACAATATTTAGGGTGTACATACAAGTTACACTAATTAAGACTTTGCAAAATGTTTAAACAAATGCCTTATATTCTGCACAAATTCAGTGACTAGTTCCAGCATGTAATTCACTTTCACTTCTTAATATTTTCAGTACAAATTTACAGCCTCTTATGTCAAGCAGCCTTTTTGTTACATTTCTCACCTCTGTTTAAACAGAAGTATCAGGAAAATTTTCATATTTTAAATTATTTTAGAACTGGAGCAGTCCAATCCCAAATGTTTTCAATTCATCTTACCTTCAGAAGCCACTGTATGGCATCTCTTAGGAGTTTTCCTTATGTTTGTGCAGTGTACTATTCAAACTCACTAAATATCCTTAGAGCTGTGCTGGCACCAAAAGGATCACTTAAAGCCTAAGCAGAAATTTGGTAACAAATGAGGACTCATCTGAACAGACCCCATGACACCAACACAGCAGGAGACACTCAACAAATCAACCTGCATTAATGATCTCTTAGTAGTATTAACATTTACATTAGTATTTAAAAAATGTAAAACCAGGGCTTCCTTTTAGCCCTTTGTTGATTCTTGTAACTGGAGAATGGGGTTGAGAAATATACACTAAACAAGGCACTTGGGGCACATCACAGGATCTACAGGCATTTGGTGATCAGCACATCCCACCTCTGCCTTAGGGGACTTCCTCTGGGTACCCATCAGACAGTCCAGCACAATGTGCCCTGGGACCAAGGACACAGAATTAAAGCAGGCAGAGAATCTGAGTTCCTGGAATTCATTTTACTAATCGACTTAATTAATTTAAATTGATTAATTTAATTAATAGATTGTTTTAATTAATTTAAATGTCATTAATCACTTTGCTTCATTTCTCCAATGACAGAGTTGCAGTGAGAGCCAAAGAAGCACAAAGGAAACAAGCAATCTGGAAATTCAAGTCAAATGCAAGGCAGTTAAAGCTAAATTAATGGTGTAAACACAGCACATTAATGTACTGCAAGGTCACGGCTGCTCGGTCAGACGAGGGCTGCATCCACCTCAGCTTTTCAAAATTCGATGAGGGATAAGTATTCTGAGGGCATGAGAAGCTGTCTCCTCCTGGCTGCTATGAGACACATATTATGATTGAATTTAACCAATAAATTCAGAACAAGAAATGCACATTCCGGCATTGAGTACAGCTTTGCCCTGTAAGGTAAGAAGTGATATTTAGGAAGGACAATTAGTGGTCTGTCCTGTCCCTGTCTTGTCTCCCTGGCCCATTCCCATGTCCCTGCCATGACTGAGCTGTGTCCAAGCCCCTCCTCACTGGGCCTGATCCTGATTTGCTACAACTTGACCCTGGACCTGTCACCTAACCACAGACTTCCCTGATTGCTGGGACTCTGAGCTGGCTCTGGCTGCATCTCCAGCCAGGCTGCTGCCTGATGCCTCATGTAGCGCCTAAACTGAACCAGCAGAACAAAGGAGGTTACTTCAGATCTACAGCCTTTTCAGAGGCTGATCAGGAGAGTCTCAGCTTACCCAGGATGGAGCCCCACTGCCCTGAAGGGGTGGGATGATGGTTTCTCCACCGAGACATCAAGAGTACGCTGTAGGTACAGTCCATGCCCTGCCACAGTGAGGTGCAGAGCAGCAGCCCCAGAAAACTTCCAGGATCTTATCACAGCAGTCTTGCTATGTGTCATTCCAGAGATACACAGGTGGTTAAGAGGCAGGGTGACATCCAGGCATAGTCAAATCAGGGGGCACTGGGGATACCCAGAGACTTCATAATCCAGTTTTATAACAATTCAGGTGTTTCTCATTTAACTAGTCCATATAGGTTTTCCCATTCCTAGTCTTCCAGTGACTAGGTGACACTTTCTTGTTTGTAGACGTGGACTTTTGGGATCCCAGCAAATCCAAACCAGTACTGTAGATTTAAACTAAATTTTTGGCAGGTTTATTAATTTGGTTGTTTTCTCTAATGGGATGCCAGTCCTGACAATATTTGCTACACTGCCTTCTTCTTCTCACCTGTTTTGTCATGGCTGCAAACCCGTGGTTAGGAGACAGTGTTGCTCTGCCATTGTCTGAAGGATCATGGGCAATGGAGTGGACATCAGCAAAAAGCTCTACGAACCTGTTAAATCAGTTCCAAAATCAGTTTCCTTCAGACATTTTGGTTCTGTAAGAGCTGCACATTTGCATCACCTTTTTCAGCACACTTCTGTGACCTGATCTGTGCTCCTCTGTTACTGCCACTCCCCTGTATGTAGAGCTCACTCTCTTCCGTAATCTCCTCCATGAGCTCTACTTCAGAGTCTCTATTCTAAGGACTAAATGGATGTAGCTGATTTTTAGGATCCCAGTACACCCATTTAAATGTTTTTAAAATATGAACGGACTGTATCTGCCAGAGCAACTTGGTAACTGAGCTGATTTAAAGTCCAAGTCTAAGCACAGATTTGCTTCATCTCTCCCCCACAAAATTGCCAAATAAAATACAGACAACTAAAACTGGATCTTTTAAATACAAGGTACCGCATTCTCCTACTACCCCCCCTCGCCTTTGCCTTTTAATTGCTCTCACTAAATTAATCATGTCATTTTAATGCCTGGTGAATACCATCAAAACTCCTTAATAAGTCATCTCAGAAGTCAGGTAATCTGAATTTGAACAAAAAGAGCAGATCTCTTAGGATGGTGCCATTATTCTTCAGCGTAGACTCAAACTTTAAAGCTTTGGACACAAATATAATGACTTTTTTTCCAAAGCAGACAGCCATAAATATGCTAAATACTTACTATGTTATCTATGTAATTTTTCATTCCTTTGCATTGAATTCCGCTCCTGCCTTGTGGGCCAAAAACAGTCCAGTAGCTACGCTGCTTAGAAAAATAGCATAGTTGGTTCTTGTGTGGCCTGTACCCTACACACTCGCATTGACTTTAATCATTTAAATAACTACATGGCAATTTTCTGCAATTCGGTGAAGCTTACAAAACTCAACCTTATTATTTTTTAATTTAATGTAATATTTTCACAGAAAATAATAGCTGAATAATTTTTTTTTTTATCTCCTTCTGTTCCCACTACCCCTATTTCGGTTAGTAAAAATAGTACTTGGTTTAACTTGAGATTTGATAGCCAGCTGGAAATACCTGTTTGGATTGTTTTTAATTGTAACTAAACCTAGAAACTGTTTACAGTCCTACTTCTAGGAAGCACAAATGTACCTTAATTACTACAGAGTTAAAAGAAGATTAAAATTTGGATATGGAAACCAAGAAACAGCTTGAGCATCTAGGTAAGCACCAGGTTTGGTTAGTCAACACTCTGCTACATAGCATACGTGATCTTGACAACACTGTCTTCTGTCTCTGTGAAAGGACGAGGAAATTGCAGCTGACAAAGTACGCAGGTAGTGGGAGCTTTAGGTCTCGCTTGTAACAAAAATGAAGTCAAAGGACTGAGATATTTAATTTGAAGACATCAAATTCTCTGTTCAGATGTAATTCTGAACAGTGCATGTTGCCAGGGGCTAGAGTGAACTGTGCGAAAGAAACAAGGAGCAGATCCAAGCTCCGTGAGGGCTTAAATTCTCTGTAACTGCAGAAAACTGTCAAATATCCAAACAGTTTTGTATGCTGTACCTGCAACGAATACACGATAATAAAAAAACATTATACATATTATGTACTTCACAGTGAGTGATCTTTGAATCATTTGATGTCGTTTAGCAGCTTCAATTAACTCAAAGTAGGCTCTTTATGAAATCCTAATACAGAATCATGAATTCCAGGCAAAACAAAACACAAAGGCTACAAAAACAAAAGGAGAATACAGGAGATTTTGTAACTGAGGGGAAGCCAAGGAACAGATCTTGTTCTTTCTGGGATTAAACACTGAAGAAAGATCATCTCACAAGAGTGATCACCAATATGATCCCAAAAGAGGCACTATCAACTGCTGACAAAGAATTTATCCAGCACAGGCACCCAGTCCCATAATAAAGTGGTTTAGGGGACAGTAGCATTCTGGCAATATAGAGATTAAAAGAACTGTGAAAGTGAGACCAAGTGAGAACCCAAGGAAGCACAGCAAAATGAGCTGCACACAAAGACCAAGGTTTCCTTTTCCATTGTAAAATGAATATTCCTGTTAGGAGCAAATTACTGTTTTCCATCTCACTGTACAGTAAAAATCCAAAGCAATTAATAGAAAGTCTCACTGTGTTTCCAAGTATCATAAGTAGTCCTACGTTGAGTCTTGTTAAAGAATTAGTAATTTTTCATGTGCTTAAAAATCAAGCTTTTGTTAAAAATCTCCACTGAAATTCTCTAAGACTTCAAAGGAATGATATCTGGAAGGCAAGTACAGGTGCATAAGAAAAGAAAAATCTCTTGATTATTTTATCTTGAAACACTACATTCAATCCATCATAATGAATAAAATAACCTACAATTTAACAGCATACCAACCGCATTTTTAAGGAACCAGGTGGAGAATCTACAAGCACAGCTGAAAAGTGTGGCATGTTTCATCAGGATTGCTCATGAATATTCACATCACATATTTAGACTAATGTAAAAGGCCACTGTCAAGCAGAAAGCATGAGTCAGATCCCAGGAGCCTATTCAAATTTCCAGGCTTCTTTTTCATTTTTGATATTGTTTACTTTGCACCTTTCAGTCATCTCAATATACAACCCTAGGCTCATCTTGTTCTGCCCACAGTACAGATGGCCAAAATCAGCACCTAAAATTCAAATTACATTTGGTAGACATAGGATGGATTAGAGGTAATTAGGGCCTCCTTTCGCTGCAGTAATTATAATTCTGACATGCTAGAAAATTCTATCACTTTTAAAGTCATTTTTACTCCTAAGGGAAAACAATCCCCACCCAGTGATTTACTGTTGTCTCAAACAATTCCAGCTCAACTCACACTTTCTTACAGAATCCACAAAAAAAAAATAAAATCTGTATATTCAGTATGGTGTTTATCTTGAGTACTGAACTAGGGAAGGTGTTGGAAAAAAGAGTTCAGGACTTGTGCCATTGCCCCATAGATAGTTGGCAGGAAAGATACTTGTGCAGCAATGCAGAGCTGTAAGGTGAAATGAGTGGGTAGACTGCAAGTCTGGAGATGACTCCACTGACATCATTAGACAAACAAACCTCTCTGCCACCTGAGCAAATTCTGGAGCAGAGAAGATTAAAAGTTTGGAGACAGATCAACAGGACAAACCCCATACTTTCTGCCCTAGAGGAAGCAAATTAAAAGCACTCCTGAATGGCTATAGGGGATCACTGGCAGAACTTCCAATCCCTTCTTATGACAAAAGACCACAAGCCAGTCCACTTTATCTGAAGAATAATGCAGTGGAAAGCAGGAGGAATATCCAATCAGATGATTATATGGGAACTATTTTGATGAGGACAGCAAGCACGCACCAGCCAGTCTCCATGGAGTCACTCCCTAACATTGTTTCTTAAGTTGATAGTTGCTGGCTGCCTTTCCATCCTCTGATTTACCTTAGAATCAATCATTCAATTGTAGAATTGTTTAGGTTGGAAAAAGTCTTTTAGGTCACCAGGTCCAATCACTTACCTGAGACTGCCAAGTCCACCATCAAACCACCTCCCTGAGCAGCACATCTACACATCTTTTAAGTACCTCAAAGAATGGTGACTCAGCCACTTCCCTGGGCAGCCCATTCCAATGCTTGACAACCCTTCCAGTGAAGGAATTTTTCCAGATATCCCATCTAAAGTTCCCCTGGTGCAACTTGAAGCCATTTCCTCTTGTCCTACCACTTATTACTGGGGACAAGAGACTGACCTCCACATCTCTGCAACTTCCTTTCACAAAGTCAGAGAGAGTGATAAGGTCCCCCCTGAGCTTCCTCTTCTCCTGCCTAAACAATCCCAGCTCTCAGCTGCTACTCATAAGACTGGTGCTACAGACCCTTCACGAGCTTCACTGTCCTTCTCTGGACACGCTCCAGCACCTCAATGTCAGTCTTGTAGTGAGGGGCCCAAAACTGAACACAGGACTCAAGGTGTGGCCTTACCAGAACCAAGTACAAGGGGACAATCCCTTCCCTAGTCCTGCTGGTCACACTATTTCTGATAGAGGCCAGGCTGCCACTGGCCTTCTTGGCTACCTGGGCACACACAGACTCATGCTCAGATGGCTGTTGACCAACACCCCCATGTCCTGTTTCACAGGGCAGGTTTCAAACCATTCTTCCCCAGCCTGGAGCAATGTATGGCATTGTTGTGACCCAAGTGCAGGACCTGACACTGCTTTGTTGAGCCTCACACCATTGGCCTCGGCCCACTGACTCAGCCTGTCCAGATCCCTCTGCAGTCTTCCTACCCTCTAGCAGATCAACATTCCCACCCAACTTGGTGTTACCTGAAGACTGACTGAGGGTGCACTCAAGCCCCACATCCAGATCATTGATAAAGATATTAAACAGGACTGGCCCCAATACTGAGTCTTGGAGAACACCACTGATGACTGACCCCCAGCTGGATATAACTCCACCATTTTTTGGACCTATCCATCCAGAGAGTTTTTAACCCAGGGATGAGTGCACCCATGTAAGCCATGGACCACCTTTTACTTCTGTATTTAAGAAAAGAAAGTTAGCTCCTCCCTGCCTCTCTTTTTCGTTACAATGCTAGAGATTAAGTACAGATAAAACAGACAAAACAGATCTGTAATGCATTAGTTATTCTGATGTATCATGCTGCAGCCCTTCTCTGCAATAAGCTGACACTCTACCACAGTATTTCCCATTCTTCACTGTAGACAGCTTGTAACTAACACAGTGATTTTCATTACACATTCCTCTGAATATAGCAAAGAATGTATATTAAACTAGAAACACTTGCAGCTTGCTTGGCCCTGGAGTAAACCACTGCTTGCTTAATTCAGCACCATCACAGCTGCATGGCAATAATAGTCACTAGTGTTACAAAAAACAAGAAGGAATCAAGGCCAAATCCAATCGACATAACTGCCATGTCTCCCGGGCACCTTCTAGACAATGTACCGTTGAGCAATCTGTCTTTAAACCATTGCGCGTTTTTGCTTCTCCCTGACAAAAGACACTTTTGTGCTGTTCACTTTCCACACAGGATCAGCCAGTGAGCCAGTTTCAAAGAAACCTAAACCTGCTTCCATTACTCCATACAATTTGGGAATCCATGGAGTAATCTTCAGGTGGAGACCAAAACTTATGAGGCAAGGGAACTGCTCCACCACAATCTAGCCTTGTGCTACAGAGGACAGAACTCTAGCTGTCTATTCAGAAAGCAAATAATAGTGAATTAAAATGTAGTAATGAAGGGGCTAGGAACCTCTGCTTGGACATGGACAACCAATCTAAGCATTTCCCATAGGTGTTGTTATGGGCTGTTCACACTATATTTTATCCCCAACAGAGCATAAAGAGAAGCAGAAAGGATAGTATTTAGGGTAGTAGTTGTTCTAATATGAGAGACTATGCAAAATACAGTGTTCCAATCAATTTGAATCTCACGGCTCTTAATAATCACAGTGAAAATATCTGTACTGTCACTTCTATCTTCCAAAAATAATTGCTCATTTGCTTTTCCTGAAAAAAATGTAATATACATTATGGTAGCTGAGCTCAAATAGAATCAAGGAAGAACTTCAAGGGAAGAAATGCATTTACATGTTTGGATTCAGTCTTGCTAAAAATCTTCCTACCTTACATTGCTCTTCTAAGAAAACTTTAAAAATGCAACATCCAAAATTCAAGTGCTGAAGTTCTACTTCATTTCTCACATTACTTTTTTTTCTAATAATGACATTGAAGGAAAGCAGCACCTTATGAGGCTGCTCCAGTGACAAAAAAATATGGAAAAACTGTTGGCATCTCCACGTTTCATTGATGTAAATTATGTGAAATGAAATGACAAATGTTTTCATGCAGAGCTCCACTAGGAAGAGACTGAATGCAGACAGATCCAACCCATCTTCTAAGTTACTGAACAGCCTCATTGTTTCAGGGAACAGACTTCTTTATGTTCTGATTTTGACTCACAAAGAGAAATGCAAAGAGATTGGGTTTGGTTTGTTTGTTACTAAGTGTATATTACTATAGATGAACTTGATGTAATTTCTTCGCCAAAATCCAGTTATGAAGGAAAGCAGCTGCTGAACAAGCAGCATAGAATGACTAGAACTTACAGAGAGGTACAAATCTGAGCCAGGTTCGTTATCTAAATTATTTTGCACAGTTCTGTAACAATACACTGGACAACAATAAGTTCCATTCTCTGGGCCACTATAAAGATGATGCCTAAAATACCTCTTTAAATCTTTTTATCTGTGAATTATTTAGTTCCATGGATTAACAACCCTAGAAAGCAACAGCTTCTGTATGCTGTTGAACAAGCAGCACCAGCCAAACACAGTGTAGGGAAAATCCTTTCCTGGCCTGAGAGTATGCACAGATTTCTACTTGGAGATGCCAATACATGCCAATAAACAGAAAAATCTCTTGGTGTTAATCTAAATAGTTCTTTCCTAATATTCAAATGGAAATGATCCATTTGATCCCTTGCAGCATTTACATGGATCTAAAAAAATAATGCAAAGTGGAAAGGTTGCATAAATCTCAGACACAGCCCTTTCTATTTTTCAGTCAGAAGCATTTTGACATGCTGCTATGGACTGTATTTCATGACGAAACATGCTGTGCTTTTGGCAAATGATGGCTTGTACCCATCTGGCAAAACATGAATCACAGTCAGAAACATAGCCTAACTCTTGTTATGAATTTAGGACAAGTCAAAGCTACAGAATTAAATGAAGCTTTCAGATTTCCCCTGGACGATCTGGTCTCCTAAGCTTCAGTGTGTAAGTTCAAGCCTATGTTTATTATAGGTTGACTTAAACAGTACTAGTAAACATTGTGGCACTCTCGAGTTTTTAGCAGTCAGTAGGGATAAGTGACTACAGGAAGCAGAACGAAAAAATAATTGCCTTTGAGTCTATTCAGTGAGTAGAAAACCCCATTTGTTTCTTCAAAGCCAAAACTGGCCACAGAACTATAGAATAATATTTCCATATTATCTATGGGGTTTATGGCTTGCAATTAGATACAAATGTGAAAATCAATTAGTTTAAATGAAGAGAAACGGTGCAGGTTCCCACTGGCTTCTGACTGAGGATTTAACCAGAATTTGGCTGCCACAACTCATATCTGAGACAAGTAACAGCTGACCAGTATCTTTTTCAGCCATTTCAAACATGTAATGGGCTTCCGGTACCTTTTTAAAGACTTCATATCACATAAAAAGAGAGATCTTTTTTTCCCTCTATACTATTTCCCTGGTTATTTCTACCAATGATGATATAACAAAATCTGCTTTTGTTTGCTACAGGACGTGGCAGACCGATTTATCCAAGAGAAAGGTCTTACTTTCTCCAGTAAATTTATCCCCTGAGTAACATCACAGACTTTTTAACATTATATTAAGAAAAAAATTTACCTGTCTTCATACTATATCATTTATTTGGTGTCTTGAATATAAATTTAATTTCAGGCTAGTTGGAAAACTAGGATAGTGACACAAAAGTTAACCGACAATTATTGGCCTGTCTTTTCACTTTGGCACATATTTTTAAACTTTTAAAATAATTCCTCATTCAAGAAGTGAAGTGCAAGAAAATAAAAATGTTAAAAATTAAAAACTTTTTGAGTTATGTGTATTAAAACCACAAAGAAATGGCATATAGTCAAACAGTATTTCTTGCACAGTAATTACACATCCATAAATGTTTTCAGAGTATTTTGCATAGGATATCTTACTTCTGTTTAGAGTACACACTAATACTTTGAACAACAGCAAAGAATGCAACAAAAACATGGGAACTGGAGCGTGTTGGTCAAGTTCTAAACTTCCTTGACTGGAATACTCGGACAGAAAGTATATCCTACCCTTACCCCTCTAGAAATGGACCCACTATTGAATATGGTTTGACAGACAGTAATCTTTTAAAGAAAGAGGACTGAAGCCTAAAATGAACGAAACACAGACAATTTACCTTTGCATATTTAACAGGATGTTTCCTCCAACTTAAAGTAAGATCATTTTGACAACAGGATTAAGCCAATTTAAAAAGGATCAGGACTAAGCCTTTCAAGTCTAAAACCAATAATTTGGAAGCCCAAAAGTATTCTGTGCATCACAACAGGAAGAGGAAATCTGGTGCAGCCAGGATTTAGACTTGGGTGATATTCAGAAGCTACCAGTGAAAAATAAACATGAACCATTACTTATATAGCTTGAACTAAACTCCAAAAGCTAAAATTCAGCAGAAAATCTTTCATAGCCTTGAACAACAAAAAAAATTGACTCCACAGGACTTTGCCACTGGAACTTTTACACCCAGATGAACTGCAAAAGAGAAGTTAAGCTTATTCTTTACTTGCTCAACTGGGTATTTGAGGTAGAAAGAGTTGAGCAAGAATGCTCCTACTTTCTCACATGCTCTGTTTCCCACAACAGGACTAAGCTCATAGCTTAATCATGCTGTCCATGCAGAAGTCTGTAAAGAGGTGAAGTTATATGTGGATCTTCAATAATTAATTTTTCAATTTTGCCTTTCTTTCCAATGAAATGGCTAATTTTTCATTGGAATATATTATTGTCATTGTTCTTACCCATGTGTTATTTGCACTGTGACTTGGGTTTAATTCTAAATTCACTTACTTCCTAGGATTTTCTAAGCATCTTATTCCCCATGCTCAGGGGCTGTACTTCTGAGTTTTAAAATTCTATTAAAAGAAAAATAATTGGTTACTTGTAGTATTAGAGTGTGCCTGTAGGTATAATCTTGTACAAGTTCCAAACCCCTAGGAATCATACGAATTAAAAAATGTACATACTGCTAAAATCCTCTGAGCCACTCTAAGTGTTATAAAACAAAGCTTTACAACATCATTTTAGTATATTCAACAACTAGCTGAATTCTCTTTAATATTTTGCCTGGAGATTTAAAAAATCATAATAAAAAAGGCTGTAATTTTGCTTTATTGTGTACCTTTTCCACCTTCAGTTATTGGGCAGCAAAGCTACCCAGGAGAGCAAGGAGGAGCTCACTGAAGAGTCATAGCAAAACAACATCCTTTTAAAGGACTTTTCCTCAGCAGAAGAAGCCTAGAAGATAGATAGGAGCAAATAAAGCTGTTTCAGTGTAAAGAGCTCCATTAAATGCTTGAATGGCCCTTACTAATGAATAAAGCTCTCTGGGATGGAGTAGTAAGTCAGTAAAGCAGGTGCTGTGCTGAGGGGCAGACACTGGAATGCAATTGCCAGTTAGGTTGTCTTTTTCTGCCCATTCAAAATAATCACTTCAGCACCCATAATGCATCTTTGTGGAAGTTATTGCCACAAATCAAGAGTTTTAAACCCTTTAGCAACAGCTGAAATTGTTCGGTTTGGAGACAGAATGGAGAACACTGAGGAAATACAAATAGCAGAACAGAGGCAATTCAGTTCTGTTACAGTTTTTCTGAGAAACAAATGGGCTGACCAGGATTCACAAAGCTAATATTAAACAGTGCCTTGTCCTTCTCCAGTAGTTTCCATCTGAGCTTCAGCATTTCCTTGAGGAAGGAAAGCATTTATTTCCCTTTCGTGTTTGGACAGCTAAAGAACAAGAAATGAAGGTGATTTGTTCAAAGCTGCACAAGTTTCAAAATGAGCTGAATTCATAACCCTCAAATCCAGACTCCCTTCTCTAAGTTCACCAGCACTTCCAGAAGGGTAGCACTAGTATTCTTTTCATACCATATAGACTGTTCAATTAAGAATACGAAAACTGGTTGATTGTTTTATGAAAAAAACCAAAATCAGAAAAAATTTGTGAGAAGGGAAGTGTCAAAGAATTCGTTAATGCTCAATAAAACTAAATTAAACCTTTAACTTCATTTTGACATTTATATGTATAGGAGGCATTTGTTTGGGCACTTTTGTTGTTTTTCTTAAGGTTTTTAAGTGTTTAAACCTAAGAAATGAAAGCTGATTTTTCCACTGAAACAAAATGACAGATACCTTTTAATTAAAATCATACCTGGTGTGCATTAAAGTTGCCACTTTTACATTTTCTGCATAAAAAAATCCACAGCACTCGTTAGTTCTCAAAAATTGTTGGGTTTGTATTAAAAACTTGGTTCAATTGCAACTGTTTTTTTCAATAGGAAAACTGGCATCATGAAAGAGCCCAGTTCCTTGTGCCATTTGCTCTTTTGTTTGGATCCATGCTACATAAGTAGCTTGGTAACTCACTAAAGCACTGTGACAATGCAGTTCAGCAGTCTTGTCCTAGCTTTGAATATGAAGGAGCTATGGAGCGAGACTGACTCTGGGAGTCTTTGCAGAAGCCTAATAATTTCCAGAATCAATTCACCTTCAAAAAACTCTCCAAAATAAGGCTCCCACTGAAACAACGTATCCCTCATTCTACCATGATGTCAATCCTGTTCACAAAGGCAGAGAAGCAAAACTGGTGAACTCAAAGCCACAGGACTTTTCTCACCTTCATATACACAAACCACTATCCCAACATTTTTGAAATCAGCTTAAAGTTACCTGTTTGAAATTTCATATTTTGCTTTCTTAGTCTATGTTAATTTGAATTTGTGATAAAATGTATCATAGAAGTCTCTGATAACTCTAGGTAACAGCATAAAGCAGGACTTAAATTCTGACAGGAGATTAATCCTTTGAAAATCAATTCATATTTTCTTTTTTAGTTTTTTTTGTATTTAGAGTGGTTCAATTGCTGCTTCTTGGGGAAAAGAAATAATTCCCCTCCTCTAATACATATTAGAAGACATGTAGGATAAGAACTTAAATTCTACCTCAGAACTTCTCTTGAAATTTGGGATTTATAATTTTATGCTGCCTTTCCATTTCTTTGCCTCCAAAAGGCAAATAATAAATGTGACTATGCACCTTGCATGGATTTATCAGCATACAGGATGCTTTGGGGAATCCTACTGAAGAATCTATTTTTAAGACACACTTGACTCTACTTAAACCTTTTGAGCATTTATTTGATTACAGCAGAAGAGCTTATATGCGTTGGTATAAATTCTCTGTGACATGCTCATCCCTACTGCACCTGATCAGAGCACTATACCTATGTGCTCTGCTGATACCTATCATTGTATCAACAGTTCAGTTAATCTGGATATTTTCTTAAACCACCATTTTTCTCATCAGCTGCTACTTCTCTCTTATTTGGCACCCTGCTGCGTGCATAAATTCTAATTACTGGTCTCTCTTGTCACCTCAATACTTTTCAGATGTGATGGAACTTCTGCTGTCCCACATTTCCTTTCAAAGCATAAGGTGGTTATTTCATCATAGATGAAATCTTTGAATGCTTTTAAAAGTAAATAATATCCTTCAAGCTTGGAAATGGAGAAAATATGGCAGTGATCAGTGATTCACAGTGTGGGATTTTTAAACACTTCATTTTCATCTTACTTGGAGTATTTTATGTCTTTGAAATAAAGAAGCTAACATGAGATGAATTACCTTTCTGCCTAACAGCAGTGTGTCTTGCATTAATGATCAATTACACCTATATCCAAGAACAGACTTGAGCTAAGAAAAGTAATAGAATTTAAACTTGAAATTACACTGAACACAACTGCAGCACTTTTGCACCTCTTTTCCCTTTGATAACTCTATATTTAACACAAAGCAACATTTTCTAAATTTACAGTTGGAAACAATGATCTTCAGGTTTTTTTCAACACTAAATTATTCTATGTTTTTCCAAGACAAAATGTCAAGTAGTGTTTTTTAAAACCATGACCAGCTAATTCTTTCTGGGCATCAACCACAGAACCCAAGAAACTGAGCTTTTGGGCTTCTGGGTTCAGTTTCTCCTTAGACTCATGTTAATTCTCTAATGTCACTTAGTGTGCCTCTTTTCTCCTCTGCAGAAAGAGGACACTACTTTATCTTTGTCAACACAGTTCTACAAGTCCTACTCGACAGTATTGGTAAATCACTCTCAGTATCTTCAAGTGCAAGGCACTCAAAATACTTTAGCCAACAGTTTGCTGTTTCACAGAAGAAATGCACACTGCAGTTCCAGATGCCCTTTAAGATGTACAGAATTCAGTGATTTTTCTCCCCCACTGAATCACCAAGTGTAATACAGACTTAAACATTTTTGAAATATTGTGTCTTTCTTTCTCTAAACACAGGTGGAGTCTTTATTTCCCTTTTAATGCAACAATACTTGTCCTCTGTTTGACAATAATTTGGAAAAAAAAGTTGAAGATATATTTTCCTGAGAAAGTAAGGACAGAGAAGTACTATAAAAGAGAGTATTAAACCAGGGGAAAAGGGTAGTTTAGTGCAATTTTAAAATGAAACTAAATATATTAACGATGTTATCATTAGAGTAGTAAGAGTAATTCGATTGTTTCACTGAGATTCCTATAGGAAGATGGTACTTTTTACCATAGGATTCTTTCAGTCTAACTCAGAAAGACAAAATAAGAAGTAGCAGATTGCTAATTTTTTCATGAACATTTTTTTGAGTTAATAAACTTCAGTCCAGCACATGGTGCTAAATTCAATACTAGAAAACCCATGACAGTCTAATTGGCCCATGATATACACAAGGCTAGACCGAATGATCCTTCCTGGCTAAAGAAAACTATGAATACATCTTATCTCCAGCACTAGGCATGGATTCAGTAGAAACATCGTTCCTAAAAACTCACCTGACAAGACATGGCTCCTTAATCTTTTAATGAAATTTTTAAGTCAAAAAATATTTAGCACAGATTTTCACAATGACAGGTCACTTAAATGACTGGATTGTGATTCCACAGATTCTAGAGCATCGGTTGATAAAGGCCACCTTTTATTCCTATGCTGGCAACTTCATAATGCAATTCTTATTCAGAAAAAAACTCCAGCTGTTCTCATGGAATAAGGTCTGAGTGGGGAAGATGTTCACAGCCCTTCTGTGAACAAATGGACATCTACATTTCTTTCCTGAAACAGCAGGCTGCACTGTATAAACTGGATCCATTATCAGCCAAGTTGAGACTTCTGGCTGTCATTATAATGAAAATTCTCTGGCAACCTTAGAGGCCACATTGTCATGTCACTTACATGGCCTGAAACTAAGTTTGAATGCCAGGTATCTGCCAGGCTGACCACCATTAGTTCTGTGTAACAAATGGAAAGTTAACCAAAGCCTGTTTCTGGGAATATATCCACAGGAATTATTGTGATTGCAATGTGTTGCCTTCCTGCTTTGAATTGGGCATTGAAGTTTGAAAGGGAAGCTAAGGGATTTCTTTTCCAGAGGGATGTTCTTCACGGATCTTACAAAAACTTGTCATTTAGTCAGTAAGTCTTGGACAAACTGAAGCTCTCATTCTCAGCAAGAACATATTTTAGCAACTTGAAATTTCCAAAGGACCAGGTTCTAAAGAAAATTTACATCCTCTTGGAGGGCCTTGTGCTGTGTCTCTGCCCTGTTCACACACCCCACACTTGTGTGTTTTCAAGCGGGAGAGTTTAGACTACACGTGCACCAGAATATACCTGATGAGGGCATTTCCATGTTTTCATTCACCACAACCTTTGTAATCTTCCAGTGATATGTTTGGAGAGATTTAGATTCTGCTCCCTTTTCCTCTAGTCACACTAATGAATAAGATGGTATTAAGTTCCCAATACATCCATGGTTCCTGAAAGGTAAAAAAAATCTTAATTTAGAAAACTGTTAACAAATAAAACATCCTAAAATGTTGCTGCTCCCACAGTTAGTTACCACTGGAATAAGAAAGGATGAAGAATAGTTTAGGGACACTTGAGGAACCACTGAAGGTTTGAAAAAAACAAGTATGTCAACATTTTACCTTCTTAGAAAAATTAGCCGTTTTCAGCAGCTACAAGTGACTCCTAATATTTTCTCTGAGAATGTTTTTTCTCTTATTTGCTTTTCTTCACCCTTCTCTTCTACATCTAGGTTATGTCCTTAAATGGTCAAAGTTGAATGGCTTGTGTTCTGAAATCTGATTCTATCTGAGTTTCAGCAATGGAAATGGAATGATTTTGGCACTCATAAAACTATTTCATTGCACTTAGAGCAGTCTCAGAGATTCACCACAGACACATTCCAGATTTACGGTGCAAAGAGGCAAAATAAATATATATCTTAATCCTGGGATAGAGATACAGTAAAATCAGTTCCTTGGGTAATTATTATAGTGGTCAGTCAAAGCAATGAAAGATTCATCTCAGTACAACTCAGACAATTGACATCATATGTTTAGGGACAGAACATTTTTGTTTCAAATCCAGTTCCTTAATCACACTTAGATTTTAAGCAAACACCTTAAAGATAAAGGCGTGTACAGATGTAGATTTTATTTTTGTGATCACCCTTCTTTTGTATTGTCAGAACCTACAAACACGACAGATCAACCAAACTGCTTCTATAGAAGGTGAACTTGGCAATACTTTTGAAGGTAGCACTTCTGCTACTTTCTCAGTAGGACATTCACCCAGCATTACTGATTCCATGCATTTCTACTACTTTTGTGTGGTCTTTCACTGAGATCAGTGACCCTACCTTCATTCACACTGGTACCACAGAGATTCAAGTCCAAAAGGAACACACCCAGAATTCAGACTTTTGTGGCACCAGAGGGCAGGCAGAAACACTCCAGACAACTGAGTTGGAGGGTGAATAGCAAGGACACTACAAAATTATGTGAGCAGTACGGTTCTGAACAGTCCCTGAGTCCACCATTAAATCATGTCCTTGAGCACTACAGGTTTGGTGTTGGACTTCACAGTGCTGGATTAGCAGATGGATTCAATCATCTAAAAGGTCTACGATATGATGATTTGCTTTCCTACTGTAATGTTTGGACAACTGAACTTAACACCTACAGGACACCATATTCAGAAGTTTTCAATGTTTCCAAAGGGTAAGCACATAATTCGTAATAGGATTTATCAATCCCTGCTTATGGCCTAACCATCCTTTCCTCACTTACTTCTTAGTAGAATTGTCAAGGACAAACTCAGCCCCAACATAAACAGGGATAGTACCTATTGAGCTCTGCCTGGCTGTTCCATTTTATCCACATAATTATTGTTTCATGGAGATCTGGCTATTTCTGCCTCAGATCAGGAATCCCTGAAAGAAGAGAAATATCATTGCTAAGCAGAATATGTTTTGACTTTTTTACCTTCAGTTATTCAGTAGTTGCTAACCTGTTACAACTTGAATACTACTGAAGACACACAAACATAAGAAATAAATAGAGCATCAGGAGCCAATGGCATGAAACATGAAGGTAAACACAAAACAAACCCCAAAAAATCAGAAATCCATTAAAGCACTTTCATAGTGATCACAGAACTGTTTCCAATGGTGATCCATCTTGTGTGATCCTAATATTTCAACATCCAGGAGGAATGCACATCTGACGCTTTCACTATAACACACACACATTTTTGATAGACTATTTGGACATCCTTTTGAAAAAACACTGTCCTTTCATTTTAACCAAATACTATTTTGTACCCTCCTGTGCTCTACATTTATTAAACAGATAATTTATAAGTTTCCTGCTGACACTAGGAGTGATGACATGAAGTACCACTGAAACAAAGAACATGTGCGTGGCTTTTAATGTGTCTGTATGCAATTTAGCCCAGCATTTTTAGAATCTCAGCCTTCTCATCTCCAATTAGCAAGCACACCAACAGAATTATCTCCATTAAGACTAAAAGGTCTAGTTTGATGGTGAAACTAGATTTACTAGATTTTCAAAACAGTGTTTATCTAAAACCAAAGCACTCATATGCCTGCTTGTGTGAGCAGATGGAAAGCACATCTGTTTTACTTCCATCAATGACCTTATTTTAAAGCAATTAAATATTCTTGCATGGTATGTGATGCAAGCAGTGGAGTTACATGCAAGTGCACCAAAACAGGGAATTAAAACCAGTGATTAATCAACAGGCTGACTATTTCCATTGCTGAAACTGAGAGATATAAAAGAAGGAAATCATTATTACAGAAGATTAACTTTTTAAACTATTTCCATCACAAAAAAGAGAGATACATTATAGCTATATTATAAACATATATAAGATTGAATAAATAAATATAAAATTATTAATTTCTTACAGCCTAAGTCTTGCAACTTCACATGTAAAAACCCAAGCCTCAGTACCATGCCAGAGTACCATAAAATTCCAGTCTTCAGGAAAGAGCCAGACAGATACAGTTCTCACTTATTTTCTAAAGAGTTTCAATTTTTCCCCATGTACATGAAGTGCTCAAGGTTTGGTCCTGACAGGGGGCAATTCTTGTGATCACGTGATCACATACATTTTACAGAACAGAAGTGTTGTCATTTAGCCAATAAATCAACTACGCAAATATGAGAGTGGGAAGCAAAATTTTATTCTCTGTGACACAGTGTTCAGAAAGCAGCTAATAATACTGCCCAACAGGTAGGCACGCTAGTAAGAGAGAATCATGAAAGCATGTAAAATCTTGAACCCTTAGTTTTTCATTTAGTCTTGCTTTCCTGGGCTATTTTTCCACAATTAACACTATGCAGCATCAAGGATTAGCAATTCTTATTCTCTTGTTCTTATTGCAACCTTTATCTCTTAGACCAAAGAGGAATTTAGACAAGTTTTCAGTATATTTAATGGAGAATAATGCACCTCTTGAGATAATTAATAGCAACACAGGCCTGTTTCTCATGCTGAATTTACTTTTCCCTCAGTATACTTCTGCAAAGAGTATGCTGAGCATTAAATGAGTTTCTGATCACCCAGGGCAAGGTCAGTGAGACTGTCACTGCTGTCCCAAGCAGAATAATAGAGCCATCAATAACAGTTAGATCAGGGTTAATAAGTGGAAGATAATGAGGGGGAATGGGAGGTCACATTGAAACACACTGCAAACTCCTTGGTTTACAAAGATGTTCTCCAGCAGGGCTGGCCCTTATTTCCACCTTGTCCATAGAAAGAAGCTACTTTTTACTATGCTTTTAAACTGATTCAATCTTCATCAGACATTCATTTTTCTGACAGCTTCAGGCAAATATGGGCCAAATCCTGCTGCATAATTGAGTTCCTCCTGCTCAAAAAAAAGGAAATCTCTTTTCAAGCCTCCCCAGTGCTCTGCACATAAGAACAGTGAAAACATCACCAAAAAGTTGTTATTTACGTAGTTCAGTCTCGGTGCTGCACTGTTGTTTACACCCCTCATTACTGCATTACCAGTGAGCTCCCATAGACACGAATCTCCCACATGCCAGTCAATGCAGAGGCAAGAGGGGCCCAGAAATAAAAAACAAGGTTGGCAGTTGATTTATTGGTAGAAAGGAGGCACAAGACCTCAGACAGCAGTGAATACAAAGAAAACAGCACTCCCTTCCCCTTACACATACATATTCACATGTAAATCCACAGCTAACACTCTGCTGCTCTTTGCATTAAGTACAGATCTGCAGTACCTTTGAGGAAGTGTTTTAATCAATGTGGGGATAATTTACTTCTTTTAGAACTACATGTAGTTTATATAGACATGTAATTCCTGATATGGATTCAACCCTACCTGAACCTATTTGGCGAAAATATTCTCCTCACTTGAATATTTTCCTGATTCCCTCACATCCTGATAATTGTTCATGCAATGTCCCCAGCCTTATAACTAAAACCTTAACCTCTCCTGCTTTTATACCATGTGGCACTCCATCCTGGTTTCTTTGGGGGACAAAGACACAAAGTTAAAAGCACCAGCTGTATTTTTCAGGATCTATTTTTGGTAAAATTTTCATACCCAGGAAAGATGTAGCTAGGTTGCTAACTCTCAATAGCTCTCAAATTACAACAGCAGGTCTTCACAACTAAACAAATCAGGCAGAGAATTCTATATTATAACAATATCAGTGTTATAAAAATTTGTGTCTAAATCTGCATAGACCTGGCAACTAACTGGTACAGTTATGAACAGTCCTTTCAAAAAAAGAAACTATAATGCTGCTTCAGACCTGGCTGTCTTCTTCTTGATGATACAATATAATGAAACACAGCAGATGAGACTACATAAATCTGTTCCCAGAAGATTTGAAGTCTAGAACTGACATGGAAGGCACACTGGATAGTCCACATTAAACATGTAACTGGATGGACTTAACTTGTCAGCATGGAATGTTTTGTACAGGTATTGCTGGTTTTGTTGTTTTGTTTTTTTAAGGGAGAATAAAGGAATTCAAGTTTTAAAGTTCTGCTTATGGTGTAAAGGAATTTATCATAAATGCATAATGTGGTTTGTGTGCTCACACTGCGTCTCCTGCTTTCTTGAAAATGTATTTTAACTATGATACATCACCTTTTTTTAATATATAATAAACTTGCAACTTAAAAGTCACAAGACTATTACTGGAGAGGATATAAGCAGATGTTTGCAGGTATAGACAAGCACACAGAGACCAAAACGCACTCCTACACAGAGTATCATGGGGTTTTTTTAACCGTCTGGTATTTCGGCATTGCCAAAGGATTACAATATCCCCACCCTGGTGCCACCCAGCCCAGGGATCCTCTTCCTGAAAAGGTCATTCTGCAATATGCTTCTCTTCCATTTCACTGTGAAAATAGATTTCCCTCAAAAAACATTTCCCAAACACGGCTTCCCTGGCCCCAGTGTGCATGGTTCTAGGACTGCATCGTCTTCAGCCTTACACCAGGCTCATTCACACAATCAATGGACCTTTCAAACAGGCATCTCCTTCCTCTTTCCCACACTAGTCTGGATGAATTAGAATGACAGCTTGCCTGTCCCCAGGGAAATTAAACTGTCGATCCTAATCCTGTAGAGCTGTAAGGGGGCACTTCTCCACCAGCTCTCTCTGTGATGCTGTCTACACAGTTGGAATCTCTTCTCAGAAGAGAGAGAAGAGCAATCAATAGTGTCTCTGAAAAAGATGCCATCACCAGCACGGCAGCACTTAGCCACTGCAGTGAACCGCACGCTTCTGATTAAGATGCCCAGGCAGGGGCCAATTGATTTGTCTGGCTGTACAGCATACTAACCGTGAGTCTTAAACTCAGCAGCTTCTCTGCCCTGTCACCCTCTGCCTTCCTCACGTCTCTCCTCCTTGGAAAGGATGGAGCACATACTGGTGAACACAGTGCTTAAATCCATACACTGGCAGAAGAAATTCTGATAGCTGATCTTGCTCTGTGAATTCAGTGACTAAAGTAATGAAGTGCATGACTACAACTCCTGGAGACACATAAGGAAGAGATAAAAATGGCCTGGTAGATTACATTTAGCCCATCTCCCTGGAGACTACTACAAAGCAGTGTGTTCTTTAAAATGACTAGAGTAATTCCTCAGGAGACTATTCCAGACCCTAGCGGGCTCCACTGTTGGTAACATGGGGTGGTTTTTTGTCCCAGTGCTATTCAGTTTAATCTTTTCCAAATTTGATTTCATTATTCCCCATAAGATCCACTTCACTGGACCACGCAAAGTCACTACTTTCTTATATCCCTTGGTGGTGGTGCTGCTTTTGGTCTCAGAAATTTGCCACAGAAATAATGTCATTAGCTATTTTCTAAACAATAAAAAATGTAGAAATGGGAAGAAAGGGGTGACTAGGAAAAGTAGAAAGATGGTAGGGCCAGAGACACAGCACTGAAGAGCAGAACCAGGTGAGGAGTCTGATGTGGCAAAGGCTCTATTTCATTTCAGGATACTTCTGTACTGGCCTGGAAAAAGCTCAAGAAGGGCTATCATTTATTTTACTGAATCAGTTCTGTCACAGTCTTGCGTCAAGACTCTAAAGCCTCTTAGAAGTCAGTGCATACAATTTAGTTACAGCCTTGCATAAGAACCAAGCAAAGTAGATATTGCCCAAAGTATCCAGGAAGCAGGCAAAGGATTAAACAACCATTCTGCCTATTTTGCCTGAGCTGACTGCTGCTGCTGCCACCACCAATTAAAAAAATTAGGGATATAGGAGTAGTAATTCTGTAGCAGTAGTCAATACAAGATTGATTCCCCCCATCAGTCACTCATAGGAACAGCAAACCTGACCGTTCACAGCTGTCTTCACAGCACAGCACAGCAGTTTTCAGTTTTTCTCCCTCAGTCTCTTTTTCTCATGACAGGAACAGTTCAGCCACAACTTTGTGCCAACACTTCATCCTTCTGGGAGGCACAACTTAGTTTTACTGGAATGTTGAAAAGTGCCAGAGCATCCTTGCCTCTTTCCTTCTTAACTACTTCGAATGTGATCAAATCTTCCTGATAGCAAAAAGGAAACACAGTACTTCATTGCAATCACTTCTATGCCCTAAGAAGTTGGTCCCCATGCCAATATCCATTGCATCACTTAAAACCAATCAAATTTCTCAGAAGAATGCTTAAACAAAACCTAGATTACAGGTACCTGGTCTGTTGCCCCTGTGTTCTTTGACAAGATGGCTCAGCATGTGTGTTTCCAAATCTTTTTGCAACATACTCCTCAGATGCAATTTAAGATACAACTTACTATTAGCCATGTTTTTTGGCATTACTCCTTTCCATAGATCTGCATCTCTCAGAACTATGTCCGATTCCTTCCTACTCTACATGTCAGGTTCTTTTCCTTCTTACAGGATAACTGTGCATGTTGCCACATGCCTGGTGGTAGCACAGGCATCTATGGAAATGACGGCCTCTCTACAGGTTCCTTTTGAATCAACCTGCCATCTCATAATCAACAAATGCATTTTTGCCTTATGTGCCTATCAAATCTTGTTCTTCTAGCTCAGGAGAACTGAAAGTGATGAACATGGTCTACATGCCATGTCTCTCTCCTTTTCCCTTCAACCTGAGTTTTTCCTTACTTGTCTTAGTAGTCTCCCAAAAAAATACAGAGGTATGGGCTTTTTGACTGTTAGTATCTGGACTTATTTTAACATTATTTAACATTCTCTGTATTAGCAGCACTTTTTAGATCAGCAATGTCTGTCTCATGTAAAACAAAGTTAGTGCAGCACTTAGCTTGACACTATCTCTTTCCAACTTAATATATTACTGTTCACTGTTACCCCGTCTGTCCTCTACTCCTTCAACCATACTTCAGTTCAGAGTTCATAGCCCTCAGGTCATACATAGAGCTAAATCATATTTAAAATTGGCGTCTTCAGCAATTAGGGAAAATACAAAGGAAAACAATGCCACTGATTTTTGTGAACCATTATATGAAGTAAATCCAGAAGCAGGAACACATCTTTATGCCGCTACTATTGGTATATCAAAAAATAGTTTATAATTATACCCTTGGGAGCCGTCCCATATCTCAACCACCAGGCAAATTGGCAATTTCATCCCATTATATGTTCCATTAAGTAGGCAATGGCCTAAACGGTGTGGAAAGATGAATGTGTTTTCAGTTGATGTAGACTGTAGAAGGACTGAGAGATTTCATGGCAGGCAGGAAAATTGGCTTTTCATCAAAGAGGAGAGCTGATGTCTTCACATAAGCGGAACAGTTTTCCTTCTTCTATTTGTGGGTATTCTAGTGTTCCCCCCTAGTCAGAGAAAATCCGTAGCTTCTCACCTGGGAACCAGCACTACATAATACTTGGCAATCAAAATGGAAGTCCTGACCTCACTGAAATTACAAGGAACTTACCTCCCATTCAACAGGGGTTTTGATCAAGAGAACATGAAGAGAAAACAGTTCTCAAGAAACTAAACTAAGTTCCTTATCAGTCCCTTTTCAAATGGAAGTAAAACCTCACTTTTTTTCATATTACATGGATTTTGAAATTCTTACACAGATATTCCCTGACCCTTAAAATTTTCTTTGCAAACATCATATTCCCTGAAGTCTCTGATATCCCTCTTCAATCCCAGTGATGTTTGTCTTCGTCTTTTCTCCTCAGCAGATCTCCTAGGTCTGGGGCTGAGCAAGAAAGAGAATATATCTCCTTCACGAGCCACATCAAGGAGTGGATTTCATCCTCTGAATTATTCATTCTTGATCTTTGCACAGCGCATAACAAAGTAACTAATGACATACTTTAGCAAATCCACATGGCAGCAGTCAACTGTTCTGTATTGCAATGTCTCACATCCAGCTCTGCTTTGAGCCCATTTCCAAAAACAAAAGGAAACCCAGAAACAAATTTAACTTTGTCCTGAATTCACTAGTGTAGGTGAGTTATACTGCTCAAAATTAATAATGAGCTGTATTTCCTATTTTGTTTATAAAGCATACTGACTATTCTTTTACTTCTGATTTTTGACTGTTTCATATTCAAAACTACATGGCTTTGATATCAAAAAGAAGGAGGATTCATGTTTTATATACATCTATATATAAAGCAGAGCTTTGTATATAAAATATATAGACATTCTAAATCACTGATACTTGAGTTAAAGCCTGCATGTTATCTGACTGTTCAGCTGCCAATTTTAAATTCTCCAACGATCTGGAATAATTAATGTACCTATTTCGTATCAGTGTGGAAGTTTTGATAAAAATACCCCACACCTACAGAGGAAAGGGTACAAAATAACTAATTTCTTTTCAAAACTGTTTTTCAAACAGGAAAAAGGATATATTGATGTGATGAGGCTATTTTCAAACCTTCAGCAATTACGGATGATTCATTCTGCACTTCCTGAAGTGTTCCTGATCAAGTTTGTCAAGCAGAAAAGTTGTCTAGGAAGCTGTGCTCTGACAGTGATTACGCATTTTCCGCTGCTGCTGAAATACCCAGTATTTTAGAGGTAGTAAGTTGCGAGGTTTATGTGTTTTCCTTTGCTGAAGATATGACTTGAGTATTCAGTTCTTCTCATGCATAAACCAGCACTGTAAAAAGCCAGCTTAGGGGGAAATCTCTTATCCCCTTATTATACTGCTCTCATATTTGAAGTCTGAAGCCATTGTGTATGACAGACACCTGTAAGCTGAAAAGGGAAGTATTCTTCCAACTCCATTATCACAGAAATACTGTCACATCAGAACAGACTAGTATCATTTTGCTTTGGTAAATTGATCCACAAGCTTAACCTTTGTTTGAAACCTCTAGGGCTTTAACAAAACAAGTGCTGTGCTGATAGCAGAAAAGCCTTCTCAGTTTATTTTTCCAGTGGGGCTATTACATAGCACAGACTAAGCAGCCCTTAGTCCTTAGTTTTTCCTTCCCTAGGAGAAACCCAACAGACTGACAATACTTGTCACTTCTTTAAGACAACTGTATCTTTTTTGGAAAGTATACTTAAGATGTTTAAATCTGTATTGGGTTTATGTGGCATGGTTTTGGTAGCAGGGGCTCTGTGAGAAACCCCAGAGCTCCTCCCATGTTGTACAGAGTTGGAAGAAATGGTGGTTTTAGTTTTGTCTTTGTTTCCCACTATCCTACTCAATTTTTAACTGGCAATAAAATAAACTAATGTTCCTCACGTGTTCCAGACTGCAGAATGTCAGCTTGGAATATGATTTCAGAAGCTCCATCCCTAGTGACAGAAGGCCCACAGCACCTCTGTGGAGGTTTGTTGCTCAGTTACAGCCATGACACCCTGGTGACTCAGTTTTTGACCACCTTCCTTGTAAAGACACCTTCATTTGACAAGCAGCAACACCCTGAATGACAAACAGCACCACGGCTCTAGAAAGACGTGGCTGAGTGGTGAACATGATGGTGCTGGGTTGGCACCTGGACTCAGTGATCTTAGAAGTCTTTTCCAACCTTAATGACTCTATGATTCCATGATTCTGTGACTGACATGCCAACCTGACAGCCCACACAGAGCTATCAAAAAGCAAAAATGAAATGGCCCTGTATCAAAGAACCTTCTGTATAAATGAGTGATACATTTGGTCAGTGTCAACTGCAAATATTATCCAATTGCATTTTCTCAAAAGCCATGAAGAACCCACAGATGCCTCTTACAGCTGCTTTGGGACACTGCAGTGGTTTTGTTCACATCTCTTATCTTCTGTGAGATAAGGATTAGAAGAAATGCAAAGCAGGTTCAAAACTTTCAAGACTATAAAGAAGTTTATTACTAACAGAATTAAAAGTAAAAAGAAATAATAAGAAACTAAAGCACCTCCCCCCCCTTCCTCCAGCACTTCCCCAACTCAACTCGCACAAAGGGTAACAAAACATGAGAATTGGTCAGTGTCACAGTTCATAAAAGCCTCTTTCTTATGCTTAGGGAAAAGGGTTTTCTTCTGCTCTGCCGTGGAATCCTTCACAACCCAGTAGCTCACCCTGAAACAATCTACTGAAGTGAAAAAAAAAAAAAAATCTCTCCCATGAAAATCTCACAATTTATTTATACTGCAGTCATGGGCCATCACAAGAGGTCATTAGTTTTTATTAAAGATTAATTATTCCAGCCTAAACACAAAGGCTCTCTGCTTCTAAATCTCTAAAAGCCTCTTCACAGCTATATAGCTTGGCATATAGGCATTTTCTTATTTTCACAGGCATGGATTTCTCATCTCCCCATATACTTCAAATGATTTTAAGAGTTCTCCTGCAGCTTGCTATTAGAGTTTTAAGTTCCGCGCCGGAGCGAAACCCCACCCTTTCTTCCCGCCGCCATCTTCAGCTTCGTCTCACATAACTCACTTTCTCTTTCTCTTTGACCTTGAAGCCACCATGTTTTTCTCCTTCGCAGGCTGCACTGATGTTCTTTTCAGTTTAGTGCGAGCTGTGCTGGCTGCAGAAGATCCCTGCGGGCTGCCGCCAGCTCCAGCAAAAAGGCGGGAGGAGGGGGCGGCCACTTCAGCTCTCATCTCGGCCGCGCAGCCCCGGCTCAGTCGGGGCTCTCTGGCCGTGCGCCTCTCACGACTCCAGGGTGGCTTCACAGCAGCTTGGCCCGCCGCTGCCGCTGCCGGGGCTCAAGGGGAAGGGAGGAAAGAGGGGAAGGCGGAAAAGCCCAGCCCGGGCCCGGGCCCGGGCCCCCGAGTTGGAACAAAAAGGAATTCCCGCGCTTGCACGGGGTTTAAATATGCAAAATCGCAAAAGCGCAATTGGCTTAGGAACTCGTCCATCAACTCAGTTTCAACCTATTACGGACACACAGGTTTGCCTGCAGCCATTGTCTGCTATCTCAAGAACCAAGATAATGAAAACATTTAGCAACCAGGTGAGTAATTGAGAAAACTTACTCTTGGGATAGCTCCCTAAAAGAATTACTAGATTCATGAAATATTATGCCTGTAGCAAGAACTACATTATAAATCCCTTCAGCTCCAGACAGATGATATTAATTTTTTCACGTCAGTGGCACATTAATGGAGAACAACCACTGCCACATTCCACAGATCTGACACTGACAGCTGTACAGAAGTACATATGCAGCTGGGTCTCCCGTTCAGCAAATAAAAGGAAGATGAAAGCATGTTCACTAATTGAGAGGAGTTTGCCAAAGGATGTAGTGCATTTGTTTTGTCTTCTGATCAGATGTGTGCACTATTCACTTTTTAAAATAGGAAACTTTAAAGCAGAAACAAACTTCCCAAAAACTTAATCAATCTCTGCTTAATGTTGCTGTATATGAAGTTTTTGGCACTAGTATAGAGAAGAAAGTACTTTTTTACTACATGCAAAAATTAACTCCCACCCACCACAAACTTCATAGGCAAATGCTAATGCATAAGTCCTGATTTAAAAATGGTTTTGATTCATAGTGGCATTCTATTTTTGCCCCAACCATGTTCTCAGTATTCTGTTTTAGAAAGGCTATGAAATGCTTATACAGGAATAACCTAAGAAATACAGAGTATTTCAGCCTAGACTTCAAAAACTTCTCTGTTTTGTGGAGTAATTGCTGTGCATTTTTGCTACCTCACAGAAAGAAGGGTTATCTTCAGAATGCATTTTGACAGCATATTCTGATCATTTAGTATGAAAAAAAAGTAATGGTGATGCCACTCATAAATATAAATAAAAAATATGTTAGAGATGTAGGAAATGTATCTGTATCAAATACACATATAGATACACTTCTTATGCTATATACACACTCTGTGCTATAGAGAGTCTTTGGCAGTGTAGGCAACTTTAAAACCTGTTTCAACAAATCCACGCATGCCTCTGCAGTTATCACATTCTTAAAAAAACACATTGCTGCAGTCTTGTGTTATTTTTAGACACTTACGGATATACTCTGTAACAACAGAGAACATGCTAAGAAAATATGGAAAGGTTTATATAAACACTAAAATAATTATTAAAGAAAAAAAGAGACAATTATTTTTACCAATTTCCACCTTTTAGTTGTTATATTTGAGAATTTTAGTATGCAGCTAAAATTTCAGGTGTATTCTCAGTATATTTTGTTTAGCAGAAGATGAGTTCTTCAATCAGACCAGTGCTTTCACACAGATACTCCCATGCTTCATAAAAGCATTCCCAGCATTAGGTGGGTTTTAAAGACACAGACTAGAGTCTGGAAGTCAGACAAACTAAATTTTGCATATTATAACCATTAACAAGAGAGCCCTTCATAATCCAGAGACTAAATGTGTCTGCTGATGCATATTCCCGAACAGACTTCTCTTCCTAAAATGTATTTTGTACAGTACAAGGCTTTCTGACTTACAAGGTAGGTATTTCATTTGTTGTGGATGTCTATTTTCTGCCTGTTTTAGTTGAAAAGTATTGACTTTTCCTTTATCCACATCATCCTGCTCCGAATGTCAGACACCTCTGAAGCATAAAGAAGCAAGTTGTAGCTTTCTCAAATTCATTTAAGTGTAGTCTTTAGAAAACAGCCTTCAACAACACAGCCAGGACCTGCCCTGCTACAGTTCTCACATTCTCCCTCTTTGCTAGAAAAGCCTCTCATTCCCCCTCTTGTGATTGAACACCAGATTTGTTTTGGACCGTGAACCCGTTTCACTGTCTTGGATTAAAACAGATAAGCAGAAAATACAGCAAAATTTAGTAACAATCTTAATTCATACTTCTTACCCAACTGTTTCACTTCCATTGCTTCTTTTAAGAGAAAGCTTTCTATTCCTTAAGCTTTTAATGAAGTTTTTACACACTTTTAGAGACTTCCTATTTTGATTCCCATCTAAAGAATGTTTCCTTTTAAGATGTTACAAGTTATTTCTGAAATAGTTGCTATTCAACCATGTGAGAGCAAAGTGCATGTTGCTTTCTCTGTTGGAGGGGAAAGACTGGATGAGTTTCTTTAGAAGAAGTTTGTTTCTCTTCACACAGCTGGACACGTCTTCCTTCAATAAACTCAGGCTTTAAAACAGTCTGTTCTTACATCTCCATTTTATACCCAGCAGTAGCTCTTTTCAATATATAAACCACTATCCAGACTGATAAAAAAGGTCTGCTCTTAATCTAAAAACTTCTGGTATAAGAACAGCTAAATTCACCAGCAAATAGTCACAATGGTTTTGGAAGCATCTTCTACATTTTCTAGAAAGAGTTAAATGCTACCAGCATACATTAGTTTCTCTGTAGCTGTTACGTGCATGTTATCTCAGGAGGTTTTAAAAAGAAAGCTATACTTTGTGTTTAAATTAATGTTAAAACTTTTTTCTGTATTTTTTTTTTGTTGTTTTTTCTCCTTAGGACTATGTTCTGGACTACCCACTTACTATTCAGTTGTCCATGATGTAGATTTTTCCAGTTTCATAATTTTCACAAGCAGACCACAGCAAATAATCTACAATAACTCATATTTATTTCATGACTGGAGAACAGTTGGCTAATCAAAAGAAAAGATAAGCCCTCTATAGTATTAGTAAAAGGATATTTACAAAACAAGTCTTTATACAGAGTTGCCAATTATTATAATAGTCTAGTCTGCTCTTGGACCTAACAATGTTCACTTTTCTGGCATTATTCTGTACTTTTGTTTGCATAGAATAACTTCTACCAAAGTTGGTGGTCCCTGTAAATTTTCCAAAAAAGGGGTATTTCCATTGTATACCAATTTCCAAAAGCCATCAGGCTGCAATTTACCTTTCTGGCTTAAGCCTCTAACCATGAATACTGCTAAACAGAGGATTTTTCTGAAAGTGTTTTTGTTTCCATTGCCTGGTAGTGTTCTTCCTAACAACTGGCACCCGCAGTGGCTCTCTAGCTTTTTTTAGGGTTGTTTCCCTTAAGAGCTGCACCACAATCCGAGACTGATTTGTTCAAAATGGCCAAAATTGATTTTTCCTGAGTCAGAGTAAGCCCTTTGCTTTATATACACACCTTTCTGCCTGACATTTACCCATACTTTTTCAGTCCTGCTGACACACACAGCATGATGTGTTGATTTTCTGGGATCTCATTTATGAGTTCTTTTAAATAATCACCCACTGGATGGTTCAAGTCTCCCTTATGATTCATGAACATCGCATCACCTGTCAAGGTATTGGCGATGATCTTGCATTTCTATAAAAGAGTGCTAAGTGATTGTAAGCAGGGTGAAATGGGCTATGAAAATGTTTTTATTACTAGCGTGTAACTGCCTTTGGCATGCTTCAAAGGCAGGCAAACCATTTCATCACATCTACAATTGTATAATGAACCCTGGTAATTACTGGGAGGGAGAACTGTAAAAGCATTTACTGGAGTCAATGGCAGTCCTAAAAAAAGAAAATACTTATTCATTGGTCACATTTACTACATGAAGAATTTTGGAACAATTTCGTAATCTGGCATTTAGTGGGGCTCACTGATTAAATTGTATGATGTTGCTCATCTGCCATTCTGACCATGCAAGTGAAAGGAGATGCCACATATGTTCATGCTGTCCATTCTCAAAATAACAGAGTGAAGGAAAGGTGTCATCAAAGTTTTGGAATGTCCAACATCATAATCCATGCTTTTGCTTAGAGAAAGAAATGGAATATCAAAAAAAAAAAAATAGATGTCATAACCAGTTTGAATTTGTAGCACAAAAGGATATAATTGCTCCTTTTTGCAGCTAGTAGCCAGGCACTAAGGGTTGTGACAGCCAGTCTTGTTTAGAGAAATGCCCAATTTCCCACTCCAATTCAAGCCACGCTCTTCTTCTTGTGCTCCCAGTGGATTCTACTGGCACATTCCCATCTTTTGAGATAACTGGCCTTCTTTTGTGTCTTATAATAAGAAAAGCATTATCTCACATCTCTTTAAAGTTCTGAGTCTGGTTTAGAGTAAAAGGAGAAACAACCATGGAGAAATTAATAATTGAAATTCTATGAATATCCTGTTCATTTAATCATCTAAAAAGTACTTGCTCTCAGTTCCTCACCCTGAAACTCATAAAATATCTTGCCTTTTTTGTCTACAATACGCAGTAGCCACTGAAAAGCTGGAAACGAATGCCAGTCTGCTATTCCTGCTTTGAGGAGGATGTACTGTGATGCTCTAAGAACATTAAGCTGTAAATAGCTGTGAAAATAGATGCCTTGGTCATGCACTGGAAAAGATTATGGTGTCTTCTTAATAACATAAATTTCCAGTCCCTTCTTTTTACAAAGTTTTTACATACTAAAAGGCCTGTTCCTTATGTAAGTCAACCGTTTCATTTCAACACATCCAAGGTATCACAGTTTCTCTCCCCAGTACATACATGTCAACCCTATAGCACCTCAGATTCTTTCCAAGCACACTGATACAAGCTCCACAATACCTCAGACTGGGTAAAGAACTGCCAGTCCATTAAGATCTTCATAAAGTCCAAAATGTGTTGCCTGGGTTCTGCAAACAATTAAGTCATGAAGAAAATTCCCTTCTACTGAAATGCATGAAAGAATCCACCCGCATGAGCTATCAGTGCTCATAAAACTTCTTTCCACAGATATGACTGCTTGCTCTGTAAGAAAAATGACATAACTTTTAATCTGGTTATCAGACGCTTGAACTCCCTGTGTAACCTAAACAAACTACAGCCAGGGATGTTTGAAGCAGTTCTTGGTGCTTTTTCAAACAAATGGCACTGAAGTCTGCACATGTAGTTACAGCTGCACAGTTTTTTTGTGCCTGGCATGACTTTCAAGATCATTTTACTCCAAACTTTTTCACATCTGGACCTTGCTAACTAAGGTTATCATGAACCTAACTGAAACTTGGGGTACAAAAAGATTCCCCTTTTACAGAACCACTGTAGCTTTTGATCTGAGAATATTTTCTAAATGCAGCTGTACTGCTGACTGGTATATTTTTTTTTTTTTTTTGGTCTAGCTACTCCAGTGTCTCCTGCAGCTTTTTTGCTGCTGCTGCTATTTCTGCATCCATTGCAACCCCAACAGAAAAAGACAGGACAGCACAGAAAGTACACGTCACTAAAAGTACTATTTGGATCTGCTATATGTTCCTCTTTTTTGTGGATGAACATGTTAGAGGGGACAAGATTTACATCTATGAAACCTCAACTACAAACAGAGGTAATTTCAGATTGAGTTAATTCCTTTATTCTTTTAAGGATACTTACTTATCCACTTGAAGAAATCCATGACAGAAAAATCCCCTTTCATTTATTTTCAATGAAAAGGTCAGTCAAAATTTCAAAAAGTATCACTGTAGAAAATAACCTTGCAATTACTCATTATATCTAGTCTTCAGAAGGCAGTTGGATCAGTACATGTCTCACACTAATAAAGTCACAGAATATAGAATGATGGAATATGCTGACTTGGAAGGGACCCATCAGGATCATCAAGTCCAACTCCTGGCCCTGTGCAGGACACCCCAAGAGTCACACCATGTGCTGAGACCATTGTCCAAATGCTTCTGGAACTCAGGCTTGGTGCTGTGACCACTTCCCAGCTTGTCCCAGTGCCCAGCCATGCTCTGGGTGAAACACTTTTTCCTGATATAAAAACTAAACCTCCCCTGACTCAGATTCATGCCATCTCCTTGAGTCCTGTCACTGGTCACAAGCTTGAAGAGATTGGTATCTGCCCCTCCACTTCGCCTCATGAAGATGTTGAAGACTGCAGTGAGGTCTGTCCTCAGTCTTCCCTTCTCCAGGCTGAACAAACCAATTGACCTCAGGCATTCCTCATACAGCTTTCATTCCAGACCCTTCAACATCCTCACGCCCTCCTTTGGATGCTCCCTAATAGCTTTTTATCTTTCTTACATTGTGATGCCCAAAATTGCACACAGGACTCGAGGTGAGGCTGCCCCAGTGCAGAGCAGAGCGGGACAATTCTCTCCCTTGCCTGGCTGGTGATGCTGTGCCTGATGCCCCCCAGGACAGGGTTGGCCCTCCTGGCTGCCAGGGCACTGCTGGCTCATGTTCAATTTTCCATTGATCTGGACCTGCAGGTCCCTTTCTGCAGTGCTGCTCTCCAGCCTCTCATTCCCCAGGCTGTCCATACATCCAGGGCTGCCCCATCTCAGGTGCAGAATCTGGCACTTTCCCTTGTTGAACTCCATGTGGTAGGTGATTGGTCTCTCTAATTTGTCAAGTCCTTCTGAATAGATCCCACATAGTGCCCCAGTTCTTCCCTTCTTCACCAGCACCCATAGTAGAGCCACTCCTCACTTTCAGCCTCACCAAGCTTTTATGTCGTGAGGAGACAGATCTGCCCTGGGGAGAAGACCTCTCTCCATGTTTATCTTCTTCAGCAGGCTGTCTGCCATTATTAGCAACAAGGAAGACACTGTTTTTCAGAGGGATTTTCAGATCATCCCCTCATCAGCTTCCCCCAGGACATGTTATGCTTACATGTCATCTTCAGAGCCTTTCCTACTGTGAAGTTTGGTTTTTTGGTCAACAAATGCCCCTTAGCTTTTCCCACCCTTGCAGAAAAGCTCCAAATCTTGGGTTTGGATTTTTTACCTAGAAAAGTTACCTCCTGAGGCCTTTACCAAGAGTATTTACTTTGTTTGAAAGGTGAATTATGTCACTTTGAAGCTTCTAGACTTGCTGGTGTTTAACACATCTAGCTATATACTTGCCTGAAGTTAGTAATTCATATAGAATTGTCTTCCTTGTTTCTCGTCCTTTGCGCATCCTTGGCATATCTTTTGCACAAAGCACAAGCTGCATAGTCTACCTTGCAGAGGCTTTACTATTACGGATAAGGTTGAATGGCCCTGATCATTTCTTCTTTTTTCTTCAAATTCTTATTAGGGCATGTCTCAACAAATATTAGAGCAAATATCATGCTGTATATAACCTTTCATTTAGCAGTAGCTGCTAAGCTGGGAGTCCTGGGAATCTTATCCTCAGCCTAGAAATAAATGCTTAGAAACTGAAAAACTTAGCACACACGTGCAGAAAAAAATCTACTTTTTATCAAGTTCTGAAGTATCTTAAAAAATACTGAAAGCCTGAAATTAAGTACATCTAAAATGTGGTTACTTTAGCTCTTGTATATATTTGTCCGCAAAATTTCAAATATTTCCCTTTCTGAGGTCTCATTTTATTTCTTTACAGCTTTTCAGCACCTTGAGAGGAGTCTGTTTTTTACAGAACTAGTATTATTACACTTCTATTACATGCCTAAAATAGATTTAGATTTGCAAGCAGTAAGATGTACAATATGGTTAGAGGGGGTTTTTCAATATGTGTTGATTAAATAGTTTAGAGCTAGCAGAGAGGAATTTAGAGAAAACAAACACATAGAATGTAGTATCAGCACACAGGCTACAGACATGCAATGTCCATCATAGATTCTCCCCCAGGATTTTAGAAATTTTTCTTTCTACACTGCTCTTAGTCACAGATGGTCCCTGGAATTCCAGAAAAAAACTGTGTATTTTGGTTAATGAGCAAATAAATGTTAGTATGGAGCCATATACGAGAAATACTATCAATAGCACTGACACTTCAAAGGGGCATATTTTTCTGGAGAAAAGTATTGCAAAGTATAAATTTTAACACTGAAGGCAATCTTACCTTGCCTCAGAATTGCTTAAGGATTTCAGTAATCCACAGTTAGGAAAAAAGCCTTAAAGCAAGATAGAAGCGCTGATTAGTGAAGGTAGGTATGTACAGTTTTTTTCTGTCTGAACACATAAAAATGCAACTGTAAAAGTAGTTATAATCAGCACTCAAGTTTTGCAGCAAACCATTTGCAGGATTTTTAGGTAGAAGAGAATAAATAAATATAAAGGTTCAGCTTTCCTATTCTGCAGCAGGAAAGTTACTTTAAACCAAGGTGCAGTGCAGTGTAAAAATGTGAAAAGTCCCAGACATAATCTGTGAATGGATGGTGAAGATGACCATCATCCCCCATCATATCTGCAAGCACATTTTACTGTGAAACTCACAGCTTTTTTCCTTCTTTCTACTAGCAAATGCATTTCACAAAATGTACAACTCTGTATTTCTGTGTTACTCTGAAATGCAAAAGAATAATTTACACTTTTTTTCTTCCAAACAGGGACTAGAAATGCAATGTTTTTAAAAAGAGAACAGAGACTCACAAAATCACAAGATGGCAGAATCGCTGGTAGAAGAAAAAGACTTCAGCTATAGCTGTACTCTCAATATATATGTGTAGCAATTGGTGACCAGTTTCTGAAAATTAGTATTAGGTAGAAGTTGGTTGGAAGGACCTCAAGAGCTCTGCAGTCCAGGCTCCTGATCAAAGCAAGGTTAACACTGAAATTAGACCAGGTTGCTCAGTTGGTGTCTAAAAACAATGTGCTTGCTTCTCTTTTCAGTTGTGGGAAGGCCTCAATTTGGGATGGCTTCTGAAAACTTGAACTAAAACTGATGTTGTTAAGCATGGGAGTCAAATCCATGCAGATTCACATCAGGTACAGTTTAAATGCTATTTGGCTACCTGATATGTGACTTTTTAAATGTAATTTGATGTACCTAATGCATACACAGACAGAGACCAATGACAACAGGACAAATACATGTTTTCAGCTTATTTTATCTCAGAAGTTAAGTTTCATTACAACTAATGTATTTGTTTCTTTAGCACCTCTAGGTTTTCCTTCAGTTAAATGCTTTTTTGATAAGTAATTTATAATCTCTGTTACAAAGAATTCGTCCTTCATACTGTGTTAAGAGTTCATCAATCAGCTCAACAATGTTAATTAAAAATCACAGTGTAAGAATTCATATTCTTCTATGACTCTTAAGGAAGCATGATGTCAGGTTTTTTTTAAACTAAACAAACAGCCTGTCACAAAGACAGAGTCATATCCCACTGCTAAAATAACACTAAGAGCAGTTTCCAGGTTTAGTTCAACATAGGAAAACCATAGGTTTTGTTCCAAGTTCTTTTGGTGAAGTGGAAAGTGGAAGTCATGCAACTAAAAATCCACTGGCCCAGGGCATCTGTTCCACAAGCACAGGACACAGCTAAATATGGTGTGTGTGGCAAGACTTTTCTGAAAATATTTCATAGCTATGAAAAGCAAACATTCTGTAGCTTTTGAAGTACTTGAAATTGCTTTTGTTACCTGTCCCAGGTGCAACAAACCTTGTTTTATCCACCTTTAGCAAGCATGGCATTGTTGGGGCTTCTCAATCTCTAATATAACTGCTATCACTACAAACATTATTTGCACTTCACAGGTAGGCCATGTGCAAAGACACATTGCAATTTGCTTAACGAAGCTGCTAAACTGAGACTTGCAACCAGATGTCCGAAGTCAGAGCTGTTATCTGACTTCTTTTCTCACTGTCAGGGTAGGTTTTATCTTTTCACTGCGACACTAAACCTCACATGTACCACTGGCATCTGAGATACCAACTATTTCACTTGGCCTGATAATCGAGATGTACTCAAGGAACTATTCACCACTAGCCCCTGCTTTTTTGTCCGTCTGTATGGCATGCTCCATCTAAGTTCACCATGAAAAATATCCCCATCTTTCCTCTCCTTCCTCTGCTTTTGGATAGCAAAACAACTACTGCAGATAATCTGACAGCAGATGATGAATGCAGGGAAGTCAACTTGTCTTACAAAGATCTGTAAATCCACTCATGTTTTTCCCTTTGCTTTGACCAATCAGTTTAAAATTCATAGCTTGAGCCATACCATTTCTGAGGGTAGTCTCAGCACAAATTAAAGAGCCACCCCTCCTCAACCAAAAAGAGAAAGTCTGCTCAGTACTCAAAGTCACAGTCTCCATAGTGACCAAAACACAGGATTGTCTTACTACACCATCAGCACAAGGGGTGTTCATAGGGCCCAAACACAGTCATATTGTCCTATTTGCCCTGTCACTGTAAGTTTAAATTTAGGCCTCACAGAAACTTCACCAGCAGGTATTTAGCATAAACTACAAATATTCACAAAGTTCTCTGAAATCTTTAAGTCCAAACATTGCATTTCTTTCCATGGCATGCGAGGGTTTCAGACCTTAAGACAGAAGGTGGAATAAGTGGGGCAGAGTTCCCATGACTTTTCAATCATTGCTGAGCCTTCTCCAGCATCTCTTCCCCCAGATCATATTTAATTGAAACAAAGGTCTTCCTCATGTTGAATTAATAAAAGATAATGCCGTTAGTTTTCCTGAGAGACATGTCACTTGTTAGCAGAAAGCTTCAGTGAAACAATGGTTTGCAAACTCCTGTGAGGATACAAGTCTCATCTTACGTCTTTTAGCTGTCAGTTAAAGCACCTACGGTGCTCCTGAAAAAGAGATGCAGTTGGATAGTTCAGCTGGGTGAGCTGTTCATTCAAACCCACATGAGGAGGAGACATATTCATCCCAAGGATTCACAAAGGTCACAGATCTCATGCTGTCAGTCTCTCCATTTCATTCTTCTAAGTAATAACACTACTGCTGCAAAAGGGTGGATGAATCAGAGTCTATGGTTCATGTCTCCTGCCTCTCTTCATCCAGTAAAGAGGGGGGATAGCTGCAGGGATTCCTGCTTTCTGGGTCTGCGTGAACATGATCAAGTCATGAACTGCAAGGAGAAATCAGCTCAGTATTGACTCCTCTTGGCTCCTGCTGGACTTGTTCCTGGGATACATTACAACCCAATGTCAAAGGGAAGAAAATTCACTTGGAATGAAAGATGGCATAAGCAGCTCTGGTTCAATGCCTTGGGAAGGCTGGGGAAAGAATGGCTCTCATCATGTCCTGCTTGTCTTTACACAAATGTAGCTACCTCTCGCTTCCCATGAAAAATATGCTCACAGCAGTATCTGAAGGGCTTTATAACAAGCTTGTTGCAAAGCACAGCTATCCCTGTATCCCTTGCTTCCAGTCAAAGATCCTAACTAATTCTTGCACTTGATTTCCTTTCCCACTGAGACTGTTGTGAATCTGACATGCTGCCATATATTTGAAATATCATTATGGAGCTCATCTCCCAACCTGCTTCTCTCTCTTCCCCCAGACTCTTTTTGAACTGATCTGTTGTCAAGTATCCTGTCTTATATTTGTCTTGCCTAATCTTGGGGCAGGTAACGTCTCTCTCCATGCTTCTAAAATGTGTGTGATTTGATCCCACTCTATAAATCTTTTAGAATAACAATAGTACCAAAGGATGCTTGCACATCTCAACTGTCAGGGAATCAAAGAAGAACATTTTCCACTCTAAATATTAACTGTTAGAGTCTTCTATTTGTATCATAATTGAAAACCATTATCATAATTGGTTAGCAAAGCCACCAAAGGCACAGGCCTAAAATGGAACTGAATGAAGCAGCTATGGAAATGACATCTTAATAAGAATAATGAAATTCAAGCCCCTACTGCAAGTACAGTGTATAATCCATTACATGGAGATTAGATGAGCTATAAATACCTGAAGGATATAAGATGATTGATCTGACATAAGTCATCTGGTTTTGCAACCATAAAATGTCAAACAACAGGTATCTGAACACTGCAAATTGCCTAACTACAGCTTTTTCATGGAGGGTGAGAAGGGAATTTAACAACTTGCAGTGTCAGGCAAGGTCTTATTCCATTCTGGGTGCAGCATTTTAGCTGGGTTTTTTTCTCCTCCTTTTAACCCAGAAAGTATTGTCAGGGCCTGAATAAATTTTTTATTAATTCCCTGGATCTGAAACTCGGTGGATGAAGGTTCAATACCCAGTCCACCCATAGTGTTAACCTCTTTATAACTCAGTTGCTTGCTCATGAGATGTAGCAATAAATCTGGCCTTTACCACTTACAGGTGGAGGAAACATTTGGTAATCTTCATGATACGCCAAAATACTACATCAGTTCTGGGTGCTGTCATATTCAGACAGCTACAAAACCTCAAAAACATAGAAAAAGGAAGCATCAAGACTGCCTGAAGAGCATGGGAGCTGAGGAAGGGTGACTCCTGAAAGAGGTACTCCCAAGGTACTCAGCTGAAAAAGCCAAGGGTTTAGTAGACTTTTTAGAATCTCTAGAAATTCCGTTTCTCACTGGTTTTTAAGTGAAAACAATGAGGATTGACAAGTCTTCTAAATCCCTCCCTGTTGAGCTAGGGAGAAATCTTTATCCACATGAGATATTTCAGTGGAAATGACCTATCCTGATGTTTATACCATTCCTATTTCTGTCGTGGTCCAGAATCTCATGAACCAGTATCAACCATGGAGGCAGCTCAACACAAAGATAGAACAGTCTTCTGAGAATTCTAAGGGTGGCAAAAGTCAAAGATTGTTTATCTTCCTTTACAAAGCCTCCCGTTCCTCCCTCATGCACCAGAAAACATGCAACAGAGCAGTCCTCAGTCTTCCCTTCTCCAGGTCAGATATTCCTGTTTTCATCCAAATCATCCAGAAGCTCTAACAGTGGGTGGCCATAAGGGCATTTTGCAGCAAAGCATCGTTCAATTATGGATACTTAATGCTCGTAATTGAAGGACACACCATGATCACTGCAGCAAAGTTAAAGGGACGACAAGAAGGATGATGCTCCTACTATGCATTTTCTCTCGACAACTTTTAGCCTGAGCCACTCATGCTGGTGGTTGCTGTAACACACACGTCAAAACTGCACCTTAAGTGCAGGCAGTCATTAAGCATAGCTGGGGAAAAAAATTCTCAACTTTAGCACAGGCTAAAATATACACATGGTTTCTTTACAGAGGTTACATTTTCCATGCTATATTTAACCATGAAATAGATGAAATAACCATGAAATATATTTAACCATGAAATAGAATAACTATATTCTATTTCACCAGATTTTGGCAGATTTCTGTCTCATCTGGGTTTTGTAACACATCAGTCAAAGGCTCCTGATTAGAAAGATCTATTTCATGAGCACAGCAAAAGACTGGAGGACAGCTAGGATAATTCACTGAACTTGGATTCCCATGTACAAGCAATACCCTTCAGATAAATACAGACTGGGAGTACTTAGCTAAAAGTAATGTCATAATCTGCAATAATCATTAATGGTAAAACCTGAAATCCACAGTCTTACTTCCTTATTCATCAGTAACTAAACCCTTTGATCTCCAAGGCTGTCTCCTCTACTCATAACAACCTTACTAGCAGATTTATAGCCATAAAGTAATTATAGGAATTAATTAATTATTTGGAAGGTAAACTTGCACCAAGTTACACAGGTTGCTTTAAGGACATCTACAGAAAAGAAAATAACTACTTTATTTTCCTGATGTCTTTCTAACTTTAGTCCAAGCCCTGGCTGCCGTGCACTATCCTTCCACAATGACCGGAGAAGTGCTTAACATTATAGGAAGGAACAGTCTACTAAAGTGTGGTCTGCTTTTATGCTGTGCATTTCAAGCTGTCCCCACTTAAGCCATGTGCACTTTATACAGATTTCATTAATGTCAGAGCCATTACATTTGTTCAGCAGCTAATGGGAAATATTAAGTGTACTGGAATAAATAAGGCTAAGTAGAAGAGGCCTTAATGTTTGGCTTTCATTAAGCTCTCTTGTCAAGCTGTCACCTTTTGCATGTTATTGTCTACACATATTCTAGAGAACAAGCTGCAGGAGGGCTTGAATAGGAAGACACCAGGACACTACACCAGGGTAGCTACAGGCTAGCTAGCTGTGTCAGCAGTAGCAGGTGGTCATTTTCAATCTTTCAGTGTGGTAAGTGTAACTCAAATAGCTTGAAGGCAACTAGCCTGAAAATTGCCACAGCTTGGAAGCCATTTTTGTGTTCAAGAGATTAAGAAGAAATTGGAAAATTTGGGTTTCTGTCCTTGGCTCTATCAATGAGTTATGTCGTGTGACCTTAATGGATTTATTTTTTCACCTCAATTACTCACATCACCACATCCTTTCTTCTGTCTTCTCTAGTTAGATTATTGCTATGGAAGTCAGAAGCTACACCCTCTGCATATTTGAAAGCTTCCTGATGTAGTGGGGATCCTTTCTGGATAGACAGTCAAGTATCAGAAAGCATGAAATAGGAATATTCCTGGTTCTCAGAGTTTTTTAGGCATAACCTGATTGAGCACCATGCACCAGGTGAAGTCTCAGTAGAGCTACTTTCCAGCTCCATTCCTGGCTGCTCCAAAATTTGCTTTGCTGCTATATTACCTTCCTTTCTAATTAGGATAATCTCAAGGAAGTGAGGCATTGGGAAGAATGAAGACTTCAGAAAACATAATTGCCTTTGGGAGAAAAAGATTCCCTTGTGAATTTTACTTTGTCTGGTTTAAATGTCATAGCATTTTATTCTCATCCCCCTCACCCTGGCTCTCAGCATTCAAGTTCTGCAAACTGTTTGAATGAGCAGCACGTGCTGACACACAACCATGCTGGGCCTGTTTTTATATCTGTGGTTCATTCACATGAATGTTTTTCTACCATTGCTCTATATGACACTTCTGAAGTATCAGATTCAAACAGTGGGCTGGCCCACTTAAAACACTCCAACTACCTGACAGAAAAGACCAGAGAAGCTGGCATGTCCCCTTAGAATTCCAGTCTTTTGCCTCTGAGTTTAACAGATAATGAAAATAATTAAAACCCAACAGTTTTGTTTCATTGAGATTTTCTTGGTCATGCAGCATTCTTAGTGCAGATAACCAGACCAGTGATGTAGCTGCCTGGAGTACTTCCAGACTTATACCTGTGTTTCTACAATTAAGCAAATATCATTCATAACCAGACACCCTCTGGACCACTGAGGTCCATCTTGCTTGCAGATTGTTGTCTGCATCAATTCAGTGTTGCCATGAGCCTGGTACCAGCATCTCAGTCCCCTGAGCTGTCCGTTTCTGCAAAACGTTACATGCTGGAATGTGCCACTTTTCAATAACATGTCCATGACAGAGGGAATTGATATGATCTCATGATGATTTTTGACTTTTCTTTTATATACCTTTTATATAGCTTTTATGTATCCTCAGTGCTCCTAGAATGCAATGTAATTCCTTAAGTCTGGTAACTTAGCATAGTCCTAGCATTCTGTTAAGTCAGGAGACCAAACATCCTAGAGGCCTCACAGTTGGAGGCTAGAAAGCCCTGTGTTATCCTGAGAAACCAAGGTCCTCTCTAGAACACATCCTGAAAACTAAGATAGGCCCATCCAGGGGGGAGTTCCTCGGGATGGAGGGATATTACACTATTCATTCAAGTTTCTCATTGGGGAATTTTTGTAAATATGCTAATTTGCAAGGTCTATAAATTGTATCCACGATCTATCATGTGGGTGGATTTCGGCGCATTCCATCTTGGCAAAGTGGTGCACCATAAGGATCCTTATTAAATACCGAGGTAAAAACCCCTATTTCCCTTAACCATGTCTGCTCTTAATTTTTAAGACCAGGAAAAGGCATCAGATACTGCTTTTAAATGTTTTTACAACAGATTAACAGGTGTTATGGAAGATTTTTCTCCAAGCAGGCCCAACCACAGAATTTTCCTTCAGTATCTGCTGTTTAGTACTAGTGTTACCCAGCCTGTTTTTCATTTTCTTTGGCTCAGCCATAACAGACTTCTCAATTCCTACTCCAGTTTTATTTAATCTTGTCTGAATGTGGGGAGGAAGTCAGAAATTTATACAGACGTACACAAAAATTCTCACCAGTAGCTTTCATAATGAGACTAATACTTTCCTTCTGCTTGTGGAAATGCATTGAGAAATATCCCTGGACTTAGCTGAACGTGATGCTTAAGCATGCGTTTACTTCAGTACGTTTCCTTTGTTTCTGGTCATGTATTTATCTTAAGGATATTCCAGTTAAAAATGTTATTCCAGTATATTCCTACAGATGTTGTTTCATCAGCAAACTCTTTACACTTTTCTCATAATAATTTATCTAATTTGCTAATTATCTACATCCAACATATTGATTCTTCATCAATTCAAATTCTGCTACTATCATAAAACAAACAAATAAACAAACCAAACAAAACCAGAAAACCAAACAAAAACAAAAAAAAAAACAACCAACCAAACAAAAAAAAGCCCCAACCCAAAAACATAGTCTGGAGTAGAACAGCATGAGATGTTTGATCCCATTTCCCACCTCCCACATATATTTAATTATGTTCTCAAATAATATTTTTACTACTTGTCTATATCTATTGCTAATATAGCATTCCCCCACTTTTTAATTGTATTGTGGGTTTTTTTCTGGTTTAGCTTGAAACACAGACTACAAGTCTTCAGTACCTATTACTACAGTCTCCCAACTGAAACATTCCGTGCACTTGAGTTCTGGTTTTAACTCAGTGTAGTATTTTCAACTTTCATTTCTTCATCCTTACTAATCTTTGTCTGTATCCTTAAGATCAACAGCTCCAACACTATTATTACTGGAAACCTGAAGCAAAGAATTCTGTCTGAGGAGTATCTAGATTACTATCTCAATCTCATCCTCACTGAAGAATGATTCAAGTTTTCTGCTTTCTCATTTTCTCTAAATGTTTTAAGAACCTGTCGCTGCCCTGTGCAAGACCTAACTCAGCTTGACTTCTCCCATTTCTCTCTTTTCCTACACTTACCAGATTGTTTTGCTGATTTGTGCTTTTTTCCATGTATTTTTAGATATGTTTCACTGGTTTGCTTGAACACACTTCAAATGCACATTTATCTATTTCTCTTCATTTCTTCTCATCCTAATCTGTTCTCTCGTCCTTGACAAATAATATCCAAAATTCAGCACTAAAACACACCACAGAATAGTTGTGCTGATGATCATTTTAGTTTAGCTGATGATCATTTCAGACAATCAGGTCTAAGCCCTCTTTTCCATGCCTGACAATTAGAACCACTACTGCTTACACTACAAGGCAGATTCTCTAGTCATCTACAAAGATCCCTATTTTGTGTAGAGGAAGAAGTTGCCTAAGAACAGCAGACTATTTTTTGTATTTCTGCAGTGAATGTAGCTCAGTGTTTCCTGTGCAGATCTCAATGATCTCCTCAATGCAATTCTTACCATTCAGGCAGACTCTCTCTCTTCCACCTTCTTTGCAGATTCAGTTATCTGTCACTCTCTTTTATACTTGTGTTTACCATTTTCTAAAGGCACTCCTGGGATGTAGCAATGTAGTCAAGTTTGTATATCTATAAACCAGACTCGGATAGTCTGAGTTCCAGGCTTTTGTGCATTTCAAAATGTGTCTTAACTTTTTTCCCCCCTAAAGTTCCTAAGCAGGAAGAAAAATCAAGACTAGGGTCGGTCATCTTTTTAATTATGTACATGAAGAAGTTTGGGGATGAGTTACATGCATTAATGTCTTAGGATTGTTGGAGGGCTAATTCAATTTTTTACACTCAGGCTTGGTCAGTACAACCTTCACAGATACTACTTTTGCTTCTCACAAATTTCTTTTTCAAAGTGGGTATTAATAGGCATTTTAACCTGTAAGAGATAGTCCAGATAATGAAGATGTGTGGCTAATTATGATGAAAGTCCAGCCACTGTGCTTAGGGTAATGCAGTGGGATTTGCTGGCTACTCTGCCTTAAGGAACACTTTAGATTCCTTTTAATTTTTAATATTACTTTCAAATCCCCTTCAAAGTTGTTTCTAATAATCTGAAAACTTTTAACTGCAACTGCATGCTTTACCCCTTGGCATTAGACTACAGACACACATCTCCAAGTGCTAGTTGCTCTGAACAGGGTTAGAAACTTACACCAGGCTGAGTGCCTTCATTCATCATTGTAGGCTTGTGAATGACAAGCAGTATATCCTTGGTGGTAGCAGCTGAGAACAATAATTTGTATTAAGTATAAAACTAATATTCATGTTCAGAGACGAAACAACCCCAGATTTCTGCCAACCTTTGGAATCATCAAATGCAATTCAGAGTTACTCATGTTGAGGAATACATTTAGTGCAGGTAGCTCTATTTTCCATTTCAGTGAAGTCTTTGGTCTCCTTGTAGCTCTCTGAAACACAATTCTATAGGTTCATGAGCATTTCTAAAGCTCAGCCAGAGAGTGTAGGTAATTTATGCATGTTATTTTATATATATGCAGCCTCTTAACAACAGGCTCTGTCACACACTGAAATAAAAACAGTTTTTCAGGAAGAGGTAATTTTTGACTGCAAAATCATTCACAAAAGTCTATGATTATGGGAGACAACTGGTCCAGAAACCACTGCCCAGAGGCCAGGAAGCACCCTGCTTCAAGGGGCTGTCTTTATAAGATAGATGGAGTGGGGGTGCTCATGGCAAGGGCATAAGCTTGATGAATCAGGGATAATCCTGCCTTTCTGCACTCAGACAGTGTCCTGAGTCCAGCAAGAGTGAAGGGCCTTACACTTACTTTGTTGTTTGTTAAACAATTTCTCTTGTTTGTTTTGTTTGGCAGGTAAAACACTGGCACTGTCCTGACTCCTGCTCCCAGCTAATGTCTCTGATTCTCTGTGGGTAGCTGTGCATATGCCTGACTTGTGAAGTTATTAATCAAAGAATCATAGACACATTAGGGCTGGAAGGGACTTTGACGATCATTTAGTTCCAACCCCCTGCAATCTGCAGGTTGTTTTTTTGGAAGCAGGTGTTTTAAGAGACAGAAGAGTGAAGAAAGCAGCCTCTGTCAGCTGCATACCAGGTGAAATATGCCTGGGCATCAGTCAGACGTGGAGCCTGGTACAGTGCCTGGATCTAATCCTGGAAGACATCATCCATTTGGCAGGTTCAATGGCTAAATCCCTTGCTACTGTGGTCACTTGAGAGGGCAAAATGACCAAACTTTAAAACCTTGTATTAGCTTGTAAGATTACAAAAAGGCCATCCTTTTGTCCTGTGGGGTCCTATTTCATCATATAAATAAAGGAAATTCATTCTCGCCATCATTATAAGCCATGGTGCTGAGCTACAGTATTTAAAAACAAAAAAAGTATTCAAAAGGGATAAGAACAGTTTTTCCAGGCTTCTCTGCTCTTATATGGAATGGCAGCTTCAGAGAACAAATAATCAAGTAAGTCTTTTGGAAACACCTTGGTTTGTAAGCACGTATGCAAGGAGAAAAGTGTTTGGAAAACCAAGAATAAACCCAAGTGCTGTATTTTGCAGGGAAATCTTCTGAGCCTCACAAATTCTCTTGTGCTTATGTTTTGAAGGATGCATGTACAAGGCTTCTATCTACCACCCATGTGTCGAAATGTAAGAGGAAATAAAATGAAAAATTCTCATGGGTAATTGATATAGAATACGTAGGTGATCTGAAGGAAAAATCAGAACCAGAGATGTGCCAGGGAACAAAAAAAGGAAAGAAAAAAAAAAGGATGATATTTAAAATGCCAGCCTCCTGTGAGCCCGTCTGCTTCCTATCACTTATTTTGCAGCTCTGAGTTCCCACAGTGGACTGCTGCTGCCATCTACTGACACCAGCACTGCCAGGGGCTGAGCTCCCCTCCTGCAACCTGGTCACGGGAATCGGGGCCAGGGAGGATGGCAGGGCATGAAAGATTTTGAGTCAATAAAGGAAAAACAGTTTCCAAGGAGAGAAAGCATCACAGCCAAGATTAAAAATTCAAGCACAGCTTTGTCCATTAACGCTATAATGCAAAAAAAGTCCGTATTCTGAGGAGGGAAACCTAAATGGAAAATCTTTTGCTTTCAAAAGGGAAAGGAAAGCCACATCTGGATCCACAGTTCTGTCATGCAGTAACCTAAACCTATTGTCAAGGTCCTAAAGGTTATTAGTTTAAGTGACATGGGTGACAGTCTATGCACAGCTTCATTAGATGATGAAATGACTTGCACAGCAGGAAAGCTAAGGAAGGACAAAAAACCTGGGGGTAAGTCCAAGTTTCCTAATTCAGTCACCTGTGTTACTCCTGTTCTAGGAACAGAGGGCTTCAGATGCTGGTACTGTAAATCCTACATCTGATGTTAGCTTAAAATTCACATCAACAAAGACTCAGAGAACAGACAAGCCCCCAGTTATTGCAGGTATTTCTAAATGAAATCTGGAAGGAAAGGATACTCTACTGTATACTGAAAGACAGACTATGAAAAGAACAGAAAAAAAATCTGGCAGTGGACCTATAGTATGTCTGTTACTATCCAGCAAGACATATGCTGGATTTCATAACCTCTGAATTTCACACAGTCCATTGCAGATGGCAGCAAAGATCAGACCCAGACCTCACTGATCTCAGATCACATTTCTTCTCTGTTGGTGTTATATAGCAGTCTTCATTAGCAATACCAATCTACACAATGGCTGCAGAGATCTGAGAAGCGAAATAAATTAGCCTTTTCCCCTTTTCTGTGCAGCTCTTGTGAGACTGTTCTCAGTGTTTAAGTCAACTTAGTTTAGTAGTCTCTAACCTGAATTTATTACATGACCTGAAATGCACAGTGGAATAATTTTAAGTTGATTTAGCTAAGCACAATGATAAAGTCAGGTGTTTAATCCTTATACCATTTGTCTTTGATAGCTATACTATAACATGTGGGCCCTTTCTATATGGATTAAAATGCAAGCCAGTCTGTATGGCTAACATGCATTTCTGGTACTATGACTTCATAAGAATGCAATATCTAAGCATGTCATTATCTTTATTATACACAAAGTAGTACTAAAAGATAAGAGTAACAATTAATTTGACTGAATATCTGAGTCCCAGTGTAGTTTTTTGGTGTTTTTTTCTTTCTTTCTGGAGTCTGTCTCTTACTCAGGTTTTGCTTTTCTTTAGATTCCTGATTCAGTGTGTCTCTCCCTCATTTCACGGTGGGCCAGAAGTTCCCTCCATCCAAAGCTTCTGGAGGACTAAAGGTCATTACAACTCTTTTACTCAGTGTTTTACAGTGTTTCAGGAAGATGTATGGGAAAACTTTGTTTCCCAACAATTCATGTGAGCAAGGAAAGTTTTGCCCTTTGCCTGGCATAAAGCCTAACTCAAAAGAGAAGAGTTCCTAACCCACTGCTCCACAGATGCTTGTTCCCTCACAGAGCCCACAGAAGTGAGGAGAGGGTTGTTGGGCACTGCAGTCCTCTGGCAATTTATCTCTTGGCCACACTACTGAACCACAGAGACACTGAAGCCAGATCCAATGCCTGCTTGCAGGATGCAGGACAAATCCAATAAAAGAGTGATACTGTCCCAAAATCTGTGCAAGGTAAATTGTTAAGATGGGCGAAGTATTATCATCCCCATATCCCCAGGAAAGAAAGGAACACAACTTGGGCCTCTGCCTTTCCTTAATGACACTTTTACTGTATGACAAAAACTACACATGTGCAATTCCAGGACACTAATACAGATGCTCAGTCATTAACAAAATATTACATGGCAATGAGCCAATAAACTAAGATGAATAATCTATCCAATTAAGCTTGCCAGTAGAATTAGGCAGTTACTTTAAATTATCTCAGTCATAATGATGAGTATACACTGTCTATATCTGTACAATATGTGTTACAGAGAGCCTTTTGGTAATTTTACTAAATGTTCTCCATCATCATGGAAGTATCTACATAGTATTTATTTTCTGCACAGTTTGAGTTTTTGTCTTGGCTTGCACCTGAGAGCTGAAACGAGTCCTCACCACTGCACAGGGACAAAAGCAAAAAAAAAGCTGTAACTTTTTTTCTCCTTTTAGAATACGGCAGATACAAATGCAGGAAAAAACATGTGATTTGTGCTTACATGATGTACACTGTTACCCCATGCACAGCCACTAGACCATCACAGCTTTCACAAAAAATGAAACACATCAAGGGCCATCAAACACCAAACCTTAAGATCAAATCAGCAGAGAGGGGGTCTTGCAGGTGTTTTTGGAAGCACAGGAAAAATTAGGGGGATCAAAACACCTTGGTTTTCCTCTTCACACCATGGTGAAAAAAACATGAACTATAATCAAAGCACTCGGGGCATCAACAGAGTTATATTTTTCAGAAGGGATTTTTTTCTGCTGTTTTATTTATCAGTTTATGTTGTTTTGTCACTGTACTTATGTAAAACTGGAAGCATTTGTAAAAGAATGTGTGAAAAACAAGTAGACTAATGTGGATACCACAGATCTACTTCTGCCTCTCCCCTCATATCCAGTTTTGACTTTTTCAAAGCAATTTCTAATATGTTTTGGTTTCAGGAATAATGAATTTATGAATTCATAGATTTAATAAAGGTCACCCTCTTACAAGATAATACTGGTTTGATCTTAAGGTGCACTTTGCTGCCATATTCCAACCACCTACAATGTTTCACAGTTATGCCTTTCTTAAAAATAGAGGCGTATCCCCAAAGTATTAATCCTTCCTTACTACCATTATTTCTGTTGCTCTTCTGCTATATGATGGGCTCTTTATCCTATCTCATGCTACTGCTGTGTTCAGTGAAGCTCCTGCTGTATTTCTCTCCAGATACGGATGCAATTCATTGATAACTACAATGATCCTTTTTCCACATACTATAAATCAACATTGTTGCCTTTCAGACAGTCAATAAAGACTGCCAAAACTTTGAATGCTGAAAATGAAAGGTACACAGTATATTCAAGCAAATATCAAAAATAGACACAAAAATGAAATAGTCCATTTCCACCCAATAAACTTTGTGGCTTCCTCAGAGCTGCAGATGTCCACTAGCCCTGTGTGATGACCTTACTTCATGGCAGAAGTGACAGGGCAATAACCTATTTTCTTCTCAGCACCTCTCTGAACTTCACTTTGTTCTAGGTCACATTTATGAAGGTTATGACCCCATGCAGCAGACACTGGAAGGTTGTCTTATTCGACCAATACTTCAGACAATAAAAATTCTGATGAGAGCATACTACCTTAACACAGTTGTCCAATTTAACTTGCATTTGATGCAACCATTCTCAAATGGGACAGCTCATGACAGCTCAGGATCAAATCCAGACATCTTTCTCATAAACAAAACAGCCACTGTAGTGAAAATAAGGTCTGAATAAACCTCAGTTCCTTCTTTGTGCAGCCAGCTATCTCTGAAACTCTCAAAAACGTTGATCATAAGCTTTAGGATTTATCTTGAAACCACCCATTCTTTAAATGTAGTATTTAAATGTCTATGCTATGCTAACACATATTGATGGGAGGAACTCTAATTTCTATCCAAGTGTTGTGTTACAGTTTTGTAGATGGATGTGATAATCATGAAGCTGAGTGGCTGGAAAAAAACCCTAAAACTAGTTCCATCAAAAAACTTTTCAAAATATTTTCCTTTTCTCTGGAGCATGTCACTGCTCTCCCTCAGACCTTTCTGCTGGCTACAGGAAAAAAGCTACCTTGTGCATGAAGTACTTTAAGTCAGCTTGTAGCGTGATAACTTCTAGCATAGAAAATGCCTGTTGAATATACTATTCACAATCATTAATCTCAGCCTCAGTCTGTGCATTGAAAAATGGGAAGAGAGAAAAGGAAGATGGTCTGGTAGCACCAAATCCCTGACCTTTTCTCATTTTCTAGATAAAAGAAGCATCTGAATGGTAAAGATCAACTGAACCTCATTGGCTTCAGCAGTCATTGGGTGGTGGGGATGAACCTGGTGTTTCAAAGAACATGCAAGACAGACACCTTTCTGAGTACATCGATCACTATTATTTTAGGGTGGCATCATGCAGTACTAATTCAACTATTTTCATTTCATTTAAAATTATTTTCCCTCCATGTAATTGTACATAATATAAACCTGACATTTTTAATGTTTTTCCTCTTCCATGATACAGCTTCTAATTAGACTACTGCAATTTTATTTAGTTGTAAAAAGTCAGCTACACATAAAGAAAACATCAGTATTTATCACAATGAAGCATATGGCTTTACAGCAACATCTCTAGAGGGCATAGAAACATATCTAAGAGGTACAGGAGAAAAACCTCACATAAATACCTTATTTACAGAACGCAAATAGGATGGATTTCTTAAGCTGCCTGGCAGAGAAACAGGAAAAATTGTCAAAACCTTATCCAGCTACTTAAAAGTTCTGTTTCTGCCACTGACTGTCACCAGTTGCTCCAAAGGAAGTTTGCACACTCAAGGCATTTACCTCAAGCTTCAAGGTTCCTGGGGAAAGGCTGAAGTCTAAAATTGTCCCAGGCTCTGAGAAGGCTTGCAGAGCATGTCACAACAGGACAGTAAAAGGACATGCAGTACTGAGTACTTTTACTCATAGCCCTGCACCTGAGCCTTCATTTCAAACTGTGGTTGTTTGGTTTAGATCTTGAGTAAAATGTTTGAAGAACCTTCCTCAAAAAATAAAGCAGTGAAACTGGTGGTACTTATGAAAACTTCTAATAATTTTATTCCTAAAACGAATATTCTATTCTCATATATTGAGAAGCTATTGCCTTCAGTGATAACCTACCATGGTCATTTTCACAGTGTAATCACTGGTGTGAAAAAAAACACCTCTGCTTTGAATTTCTCAGTATATTTCCCTATAAACATTAAGATAAATTTTTGTATAGAAACATTAGGAAAATTGATATTTAGGACAAGAAGAAATGTGTGCATCAGAGCACTAAAGAAGAGTGCTTTTGCCAGATATGTGCTTTTCCCAGAAACACTGTTCAACAGTCTTGTATTCTACCCAAGACAGATACAGATCCCTATACCAGCTCTTCACTGGCTCATCCCTTATTTCACACTCGACCAATTTTAATCTTGTTCAATTGCTGCAAATAGTAAGATAGCCTTTATTTCTTGAAGTTATATTTAGGTGGGTCTCATCTTGGTTCTTTCCAGTGAAAATCAAAGCAATTAAAATTGTGCTGGAGATCTATACTTGTGTGCTCTCATTTCAGGCATGCAAGCTGAGAAAAGCAACCTTTTTTTTCTTTTTAAGTGGCTGAAAGTTTATTTGGTTTGAGATCAAAGTTATGATTCCTTCTTTTGCTAGGGATTCATAGCTAACTGCAGTACCTGCCAATCCAGGTGGTTTCTCTTCCTCACCTCATAACCGCAATAAGCATTCTGCAAGGGAGCTTGATCTTCAAACTGATCTCTATGAGGCAGCAAGGATTCAGCTCCTTCTGCTGTAGCTGTGTTCAGGCTGCAGAAAAAAAGAGAAGCAGAAGCTCTATATTAAACAGCACCTATTAGTTGAAGAAACTAACAACAACTAAATTATAGAGGAATTTTCTGCTTTATAGTCACTTTTATGATTATTATGATACTTAAACATCATCTATAGTGTTTTGTTCTTTAATGCTAAAATTACATGAGAAACCTACTTTTCTGCAAGTCAAGGGACAGTAAGGTTTACATAAAAAATGAACAGGCAAATTGTAGCCGGTAAAAAAGGCCTGGCAGACAATCAAAATGCATTTAAACTCATAATTTATAGCATTAAAATTTGTAACATAACTGAAGTTTAGTTTCTTAATGCATACATGGATGTGCATGGGCACTTGCACAGGTGTATATAATATGCACACAGACACGCAGAGACACAAAGTTCCAACTGATTTTCCAAACTGTGAGACAAATGCATAGACAGAATCACCTCAGTCTCTAAACAAGGAAGACCACTTTTGATCTCATGTAAATTCACTCAAGTCAGGGGAATTACACCGGAGAGAGGTTTGACCCAGAATGTCAACAATTTTGAGAAAGAACGGATTTATTTATTATGCAATTATTCACACAGAGGGACTTGCTTTCTCTTTTAAGAGGATGTGTCATGCAGTTTGATGTCTGCTACTTCTTTTTCAGAAACTGCTTTCTCAGTTCAGGCAATGGCAGAACAAGCAGTGTCAGGGACTTACATATTTGATTTGCATGTGTTTGCAGTAGGAATATAAAGTTTGCGAGACAGCCATACTAAGATATGCTGCATGTCCTAGGACAGTGGAGAAGATGGGATTCCTCCTGCCCGGGTAAAGAAAGATTGAGATGAATTGTGATGCATCTTCCCTGCACCTGTTTCCTGCTCTTTTGTTAGATCTCATCCCTACATTTGCCTTCCTTTGACAATATTTCAGTTTGGCTACCAGTAGCACATCTTCCCTCTAATGCATCTCTAAAGCTCACTAAATAGGACCAAAGAGTCCTTTCTGGCACCAAGGCAAATAGTCCAGGCTGACTTGTGTGCCTTTGATTTAGAACTGCCTTCCCTCAAAAGATATTGGCCATACACGTGCTCCATAATACTTCCCCCAGGTTCCCCTTTCAGGTGTATATGATTTCTCTATGATCCCACAACTTAATTATAATTGGTTTGTGCATTCCTTCCAGTTAAGAGCCAAAGACCAAACACACACTTACATAGTGAGGATGGTTGGGTAGAAGAAATGCTTTAGCTTCTTCTTTGACCCTCATTTATTTAACACCATGCACGTACTGATTTTGACTATTTTACACTCCTACAATCTCAGGTAGCTTTCTGGAACAGATTCACTAGGTGTCCCTGTACCTTTCTTGTGCCCCAGCTGGCAGCACCGCTGCCTCTAGCCAGTAGTTACTGCAACTCTGCAACTGGATTTCCTTTGCTCAAATATAGAATTAATTCTGAGGAAAATTACTATCAGTGCCTCTCTTTCTTCTTTCAAACCGAGTTTATTACCTTGTTTATACACCTAAGTCCAAGTCTGCCCCACTTAATCCTAGACATTCAACCAAATGTACAAATCACCCTCAGCTGTCCCTGTGTTTAAAGGAAAGAGGCGGGGAAATTCCTTTAAGCGAACTCATTGCAGAACTGCACTATTTATGGTAGATGTCTGCATTTTTCTTCTAACAATATGGATGCCCAAAATAATCTTATTTGAGCATAATAGTTGATAAAAAAAACTCAGACAAGATGCAGCCCCTATCAGAAATAAACAGACTCCCACCATGTCTCTCAATGCAGGTAGATACTCAATGATTCTGGATCTCTCCATGAGCAAATCCTTTCTCCAGGACCAAAATCCAAACCCCAAACAAAGTTCCAAATCAAACTCTTCCTACATCTCTTGGCAGCCAGTTTCTATAGGAACAACCTCAGGATCCCTGTCATCACCCAGCATATTTATTACTCAACTTATATATCAGACATTTAGAGGTAAGCATTAGTGCCAAGAACTCAAGAAGCTGGAAGCAAATATGACTTCAGAGATCAAACACTCAGTGGAACCAAATCCCCCTGTAAGAACTCTGTGTCTTGGTAGATACCATCTCTTGTTTGCTGTCTTTCAAAAAAAGGAGTTATTTAACAACAAGCAAAGTTCAGGACATACACAGGCTTACAGACACATCAACAAGAGATTCACTGTCTTGATTCCTCATGGGACTGTTAATGTGCCTCTCGTGCATAGTCACTAACCAAAGTGCATGCTCTTTAGACTATGGTGATTTCCAGTAGAGAGAGCTGGTATGAGCACTCCCCAGAAACGAAATGATGAAGACAGTAACTGAAGTCCTGGGGGTAACATTGCTGAGTTCCTTATCAGGACTCAAGAAAACACAGCACGAGATAGTCTCTAGGGAATTCTAATACAATCTTCACCCCAAAAAAATTATGTTGGTTTGGGGTTTAATTGGTATCTTAGAAAGTACATGTAAATTCACAAACTACTAAATTCATAGTTAGTGTGTTATGAAACTATTTCTTGCCCTTGTAAGCTGAGAAACAACAAGTGATGATTTACAAACTGGATAATCAATATACCACCGTATGTAGAGATACTTCTGATTGTGCCTGTCCATGTGCCAAAAAAAGGGCTTTTATCGTTATGTGATAAAAATCTTAAATAGCAGTAACACTTCATCGTCAAGCTCAGGGACAGTCTGGTGCCAATCACGAGAAGAGGTTAGAGAGAAATTGTTTACAGAAGCATTCTCTAGCAGTGCCTCTGGTATATATATCTCAGACATTATTGGTCTACATTGTCAGTTCCAAACTTCCAATACAGTTTCTTATATAGTCCTTTAAACTGTCTGGGACACAGATTAATCTGACCACAGTGACACATAACAATCAATCACTGTGGTCACCAATAAAGCAAAGACAAAGAAAACAAATAAGTAAAAAAATAAGTTATCATTGCATAGGGACTGGATTGATACAATGGCAACACCTTAAATGCACTGCCCATATGGAGTATTTTACATGTGAGTCCAGAGCACTTCTGTGTGCCAGTCTTCTAAAAGGAGATACAACCGCCTCCCCCCCTCTCCAAAACGCATAGATATTCTCAGTGATCAAATTCATTTAAAAAGCAGCCCATAATTAAGGATTTTTAAAAAGTTATATTTTGTATTATTAAAGCATAATGGGGTCCCCTAGGTTCCAATTAGGAAACTGATTAAAAAATCTTTGAGTTTAAAAAGCTGCAGGTAGGGAGTTCTGCTCTCAGCTGCCTTGAATTAGCATATTGATGGCACCACAGCCCTAGCTGGAAGGAAAGGCAGAGACACCGCACACATTTTGCCAGGCCAGCACAGTGCTTTGTGAGCGCTCCTGCCTCCGTCCAAGGAAAGAATTACTTACATAGCCAGGCCTGACTAGCAACAAAAAAGTTACAGTAAGAGAAATGTACTGAGCAAAGTATTTGCTGTTAGTGATACTTAAGGGAAAAGGTATTGTGATTGGAGCAACATGAAAAAGAACAAATTCTAAACCAAAACAAAACCTATGAGGTTTCTGGCTTGGATTTGGAAGGACACTAATCTATGACCTTGATCCATAACAGAGCTATGGCTTCAGTTCCAGCATATGGCAAAGTTCTGGCACAAACCCAGAAAGTCGCTTTAGAAAGGCCCATGAAATCTGGGTTAACTTCTGTCCTCTTCAAAATTTACGACAATTGGCCACAGTTGTTTCAAACTGAAACCCACAAAAAGTGGGTTTAGTAGGATATTTAATTTTTCACTCGGAGCTCTTAAACATTAAGCTGATGCTGGTAGAGTGCTTAAACCTAGTTTCATCCTAGGAGTCAGTTCCCAGACTACTCAGGCACTTACTGAACCCTACAAACCTTTGCCAGCACTGTGGATCCCATCAATGGGAGCAGTGGGAATTTCCTACCATAGGTGCCTGGCCTGCTGTTCTACCTGTCCCTTCCTGATCTAACCAAGTGTCCTTCAACCAGAAGCAAAGGAGAAACTTGCAAGGCACTGTAGTAGCAGCTCTTAAGGACATTGCTTAAATAAGGTGCTCAGGAGGCAGTACAAAGTTCAGTCTTGGTGAGATAAGGGAAGGGAAAGCATGGGGAAAGATGATCTGACAGGCTGTCAGAAGAGCACAGAACTGATAAACTGATGAAACTTATGAAAACTTGCACATTGATGACTATTACATGAGAAGAGGATGAAAGTGACTCATGCTTTTGGGGAAATGGGGTATTTTTATGTTAAGAACATCACTTTTGCTTCAGGCAGTTCATTTGGCAGGAGACACTGGAGGGTTTGCACATCATCAAGGATTACTCTGGTGGATAAGGTTTAAGCAATTACAAAATTGTGCCAAGATCTCTGATGATCGAGGTGAGGGGAAAATAATTGGAGATTATAGGTTTTTTAGTATCTTGCTTCATTGCTCATAAAAAAAAATAATAGCACTGAAGGACCACCTTGGCATTTTCTTTATCTTGGACAACATTGCAGTCTTTAGGTTCATGAACACAGTCCACTGCAGAAACATGTGCCCAAATGCAGAGGGAATCTACCTTGGTTTTAGTTCAAGGACTCCCTGTTCTCTGTAGCTTCTCAGGTTACAACAGCTCACTTTCACCTGTACAGTTTTCTTGCAAAAAAGTTTTTTTCAGGGTTTGAAATGGCTCTTCTCCCAAAAAGGATGTGTGAAGTAAAGGAATAAAAATGCAAAGCCAAGATAGTCATGGTTATAGCCCCCATGGCACCTGTAACTCAGATGTCTCCAGCACACATAGTACTTTGTAATATTGAATTTGCTGCTAAACTTATGCCTTAACTGCACTGTATGTCCTGTACATTCTAGTGGATTGACCAGTCAGCTTGTAGCTTGTTAAATACTACGGGTCAGCTTTACATCTGTTTCCTTTCTGTTAGTCTCTTGATCCTATTCTGGTCTCCATCACAACTTTTGTCATAGGTCCTGGACTGGATCCCCCTTTAATTTCTCTCCTGAGGAACTGACCAAAATCCACAGCTAAGGCAGTACTTCTTATCTGTTGCTTCTTTTGAGAATTCTTCCCATTTCCTAGAGTAAGGTATGCCTGTGCTGCGAAATGACATTGTGTCTTTGTGAAACATTTTGCTAAGCCTGTACAACTACTAAATACCACGCTGCATGTGGGCAGAAACAAAGCCATTTTCTGGAGAATGCTGCTCATGAATCCTGAGGTTTCTAGATGCATATTCAAAACTATTCAGAGACTATCTAAGTGTTCTGCACATCAACACTTTCTTTGGAAATGCCACCTAAAAATGTCAAGTGATGCCAAAACTTAAATCCAGACTTGAAAGTCTCTGTGTATGTGAACTGACCTTCATGCGTGGAAGGGAAATGAGGACATGAGTTATTCTTTCACATCCTGTCATTCAAGGGCACCCAGAGACCTCATGGCTTGTACCTTTGAGTGCAACATTTAACAAATAAAAAAAAGACATAGTGTTGCCTGCTATGCTGCAGACAGCAAAAGTAACACAAGAGACCCTTCACACAGCACTGAACATACAGGAAAGGCCCATGTGAGGAAAAGCAACTCTTTGTGAAAATCCCTGGAGTGCTGCTAACTTCTATAATTGGATGTATGTTCTGAAGAAGATGCACAGAAACAAAACAGTCATCCTGGTCAAACAAAAGGTTAGTCAAACTCAATATTATGTCTCTGGGGATACTGTAAATGCAAAGGAAAAAGTATAAAACCAGGCAAGCACACAACAATACTTTTCTAAATACTCCCTTATGAGTCAGATATTTGTAGCTTTGAAACTGTGCCTTTAAAATACGCAATCCATCCCTCAAGGGTCATGGAACTCAGGTCATGAAAGGAGAATGAAAAGAAAGCTAAGAGTGGATGCACATACTGCTACAGCAACAGCAGCTGAACTCTTGAATCTATGCACAGGGGAGTCTGTCTTAAGGCAGAAGGAAAGGACATGCTCTGATGCTAACCTTGTAGAGACCCTCAGGGTTAGTTAGGCCAACAGCAGCTCTTGACTATTTCCTTTAGACCTATGAACTCACCTAAATTCATAAACTTTTTCTTTTATAGATCAACCACTAAAGTGAGGCAGCAAATAGTTCTCTCAAATGTGGTATATTCACCTATATATTTTTATTTTGAATAAAATGCATTCATTTCTTAAGTGTAGTCAAGTGTAGACTAAGATTCTGCTGACTTCTTAGAACCCCAACTGCAACTGAAGTTGGTAAAAAAAACAAGAAAGAAATTATTTCAGAAAACTGTATTACAATAGTTTGCATTTATGATGCAAATCAAATAGTCATCCTAAAAATTTAGTGAATATATATATAATTGGGAAATGGCAAAACAAAATGATGACTTGACAGTCTTTGCTGTCAGCTCTTTTGAGGTTCATAAATTACAAGAATTCAGGTACAGTAAAAGAGTTTCCTTTAAGCTAATTATATGGAAAGCCAATGAATACACACAGTTATGCAGTTAAATAAGGACATAGATCAATGCCCTTTTATTTTAGCAATGTTGTGCAAGATTCAGAAGGGAAAATACTTACAGGTCAATTGGGAAGAAGAAGAAGAAGAAATTAGAGAGTTTATTCAATCAGCTCTTTACAGTTGCTTAAAAACAATTCTGCATAAAAGTCCTGAGAATGAGTAGCTGACATTTTTCTATGTTGCATCCCTCAAATTTCTGTTTCATTTATCATAAATAGACTGTAATATCTGGAGTGCAACATGGCATATCTAGTGACAGCTGGGTTATCAAAGAATTGGGACTCCAGTTAGTGATATTTATAGACACTGGTACAAGTGCTTTGCAGAAATCTTGCCTACTCTAACTTTGCTTTTATAGCAGTAAATAGTGTTAGCACCATAGGGATATTATTACTAATTTATCATCCTAAAGCTGATAGTGCTTCTAAAATCACTTGAGAGGGCACACAGAAATCCACAACCCCTTAGCACTGTGCCAGGACGCTGACTCAAAGGGAGAATTTCCCACATCCTGCTACACTCCTGTAATCCACCAGACACCCTACAGGCAGGCTTGCAAACCTAACAGGAAGCAAAATCAGTGCAATGTCCTCTTGATGTTCTATTCAAGGTAAAATGTTTGAAATTACTGGAAGCTGAAGAACTATATTAACAGACAACATTTTCTTGAGCTGATTTCTAAAGAGCCTTATGGTGTGTCCTGTGGGGGCCTGTGAAATGTGCTGAGGAGAGTTCCAGAAAAGGCAATCACTCCACCTGAAAGAGGAAGCAGAGGAGGAATATGCAAGAATTGTGCAAGGTGAACTGAGGCCACCAAAGCCCTTTCTTGGAGGTGTATGTGTATCGATTTAATATTGCAGTTTATCTCCATTGCATAAGAACTGTTTATCTTGCAAGACGACCCTGGAGAGAAGCAAACAACTCTGGCTACAGGCCTGTATTTTAACTAGTTTTCTTACAACTAAGTCCAGAGAAGCAGAGTCAGACTATTGATGGGACTCAGCTGGAAAGGTGTCCTTGTCTCAGTGCAGACATGCCACCAGTACATGGAAACACAGAAAGAGAAGCCAGAGAATGAAAATCTAATTGTTCTATTTGTTTCTTCCTCACAACCTGTCTTTTACCAGATCCATTATACACCATGTCACACATTGTTATCTCAAAAACTATAAACTCTTACCACTGGGGAGTAGAAACTGCATTTTGGTTCTGTGTTTGCACCTAATACAATGGAGTAATTAGTACTCTACACTTTAAAACAGTCTATTTGTTTCTCAGGCCACTGCTTCAAGCTGCTCTAACTTCATTTTTGCCAGCCAGTTCTGTTGAGGTCTGTAGTCTGCTTAAGATGCATGTTTGCTCTGAGCCAAATCACCTGATATGGGAAGAATCTGGTCCCTGCCCAGATGCAATGAATTGTCTGTTACTGTCAAGTTATTCAAAATTTTGCAATGGCAGCACCACTGCAAGCAGCTTGTTTTATTAGTTCCCAATTTATATTAATTCCATATGCTGCTGTGTTTTAATATCTCTCGTCTCTCTTGCCTTTAGAAATAAAAAATATGATTTATCAGCAGCCTCTTTATACTGCCAGTATATAATTGCACATGGGCTAATTGTTAAAGTTCTGAGGGAGCTATACTAAGGGATCAATCCTTTTATTACTGCAGTAATGAGCTTTTAATGGCTGGCTGGCTAGACCTTCTGGCCTTCTTAGGGAGGCAAGCTTCAGCCATACCCTTTCTGTCTGCCCATTAATCATTGGTCTCCTATAACAGTATATCAAGGCAAACAGAACTGCGCTGTTGAAAACAGGGGGCAAAAACCAAGACTCATTGCATCTCATTATCTCCACTAATTCATACATATAATAACACTGCAGATAATTTCCTTACATTGTTTGAAAAGAAGCCCTGGATGGCTCGTGGCCATGGTAAAGATACATCAGGCTTGTCATCCTTCGGTCAGTGTTTCACATCCTGGCCCATGTAATAGTGACCTATAGTCATTAACAACTGATGACATGTTTAAAACCTCACACTCCGGGGAAGCTGCCTGACATCACTGACAGCTGTAACTCCCATAGCTGGTCACTGGAGAGCAATAGCATGTTTCTTCTGTAGGCTAGAGAGCAAACCTGCTGATTCAACTGCACTTCTAGGCCTGAAACAACTAAATTAAATTTACTGTTGAAAGAAATATTTCATGAGTGAAGAAAAAGGTCAAGAAAAGAGGGGAGGAGTTGAAATTGGTCTGTTCAGGTAACGGAGCTTAGTGTCCATTACCTGTGTTACTTTGGATAGAACAGGAATGGAGTTGTTGTCCCATATTATCTGTCCAGTCCTACATTACCGAACAGTGGGTTGAAAGCTACGCAAACCTCTTTGGGAGTTCATTTCATATTACTAGTAAGACTTGAGATCTTAGGACTAAAATGTTCTACCATAGCTATTGCACCTCCTGCAGAAGGGATGACATACATGACTCCCCTTTAAACAGGCAGAAGTTGTTACAAACGTGGTTCCTAAACACAGCATAAAGTCTCATGTTTGGCACCAAGGACACCACCTATCCAGGCTGATTCCCTGAACTCCAGCTGAGGATCCCTGCTGTATGAGGATCCCTGCACAATGACTTGTGGAGAAAACAGACTCCAACCTAAAGCACACAACTCAACTGCCTTGCCATGTTTGATGAACATGTCACCTTTTACAAGACCAGTAGTCTTTTTTTTTAATTATTATTTCTGGAGATTATAGATCTCATTTTCAGGAGAGTACTTCAACCACAGCCAGCAGCCAAACAGCTGCTCTCATACTCCCCCACCAGTGGGATCGGGAAGAGAATTGGAAGGGTAAAAGCTAGAAAATTCATGGACTGAGATAAAAACAATTTAATAGGGAAAGCAAAAGAGACACACAAGCAAAGCGAAACAAGGAGTTAATTCATTGCTTCCTGTGGGCAGATAGGTGTTCAGTCATCTCCAGGAGAGCAGGGCTCCATCACAGGTAACGATGACTTGGGAAGACAAACGCCATCGCTCCAAATGTCCCCCTTCCTCTTTCTTCCCCCCACTTTATATGCTGAGCATGATGTCATGTGGTCCAGAATATCCCTTTGGTCAGTTTGGGTCACCTGTCCTGGCTGTGTCTCCTCACAGCTTTCCAGGCACCTTCAGCCCCCTTGTTGGTGGGACCATACAAAAAGCAGAAAAGGCCTTGGCTCTGTGTAAGCCCTGCTCAGCAAAAACAAAAACATCTCTCTATTATCAATTCTGTGTTCAGCACAAATCCAAAACACAGCCCCATACCAGCCACTGTGAAGAGAACTAACTCTACTTCAGCCAAAACTAGCACTTTACCTTTTCTCAGTTCCTGACAGCAGGACAGTGGAAGAGGTATACTTACTGCCAAGCAATAGATTTGTGGATCCAGTAAAATGGAAAGTGGTCAAGTAAGCTGCTTTCCTCCATCCTCTGGGTAGGGCAGGAAACATAGCAGGCAGACATGCACTATTGACAAACCAACAACCATGCTGCACAGTTGCACGTTGTGTCCCAAGGAAAGTGCTCTGTATAGTCCAGCCAGGATGTTACCAGCAATTGTATGAGCCTGCTCCCTCACTGCTCCATCGACTATGAGGTGAGGATTCTGTGATTCAGCTCCTCTTTGGGCAACATATTTTTTATCCATTTGAAGGAACCATACACTATCTTGTAGGCAACAGCAGCACTGGATTGATGGGCGGTCACACACAATTCTTTCATGTTCTGCCATAAAAAACACAGGCCGGACTAAATAACACTAGGCTTACTTCACATAGAGTAAATTATACCATCACATCCTGTGTCACATATTATTTCTACCAAAGTGCAAAGATTTGGATGACAGTAACTGATGAGTATAGTGTGTTTGAGGACCTGGTGTTGAGGGAAGGAAACAGCACTCTGGCTGTTGAATGAGCAGAAGTAACATCTTATTTCCTTGCAGTTATTTCATCATCTAACACAGAACCCACATAACATAGAATCATAGAATGGTTTGGAATGGAAGGGGCCTTACGGATCATCTGGTTTGAACCCTCCTGCCACAGGCAAAGACACCTTTCACTGGACAGCTTGCTTAAAGCCCCAACCAATCTGGCCTTAAACACTTCCAGGGATGGGGCATCCACAGCTTCTCTGGGCAACCTGTTCCAGTGCCTCACCACACTCACAGTAAAGAATTTCTTCCTAGTATCTAGTCTAAACCTACTGTGTTTCAGTTTCAAGCCATTCACCCTTGTCCTATCACTACATGTCCTTGTAAAGCTTCCCTCTCCAGTTTTCTTGTAAGCTCCCTTTAGGTACTGCAAGGCCTTCTCTTCAGCTGACATGTAGCTATCCTTCAAAGAGCAGGACACAAAAAAGATATTTACAGCCTACTTTTTCAGAATAAAATCTCTTCATTGAATGCAAAGACTGTTCTAAATACTGCTGAGTAGGAAAGAATCTGGGAAAAACACAGTGATTACAAAAATCAAACGGTTCCTCATTAGAAAAGCTACATTTAGAGAAGCTAAAACTGCAGTTAAATTTCCTGTCTTATGTGCCCAAATTGACTTGTTGGTGCTACCTCCACACATTTGCTCTTGCCTCTGACACACACCCCTCATGTTCCTTCCCACCCCACAGATTCTAAACAGTTACAAAACAGCCAAGTAACCAGCACAGGCGAAGGCAGAGGGCACTTGTGAAAATCTTTTTGAGCATCTCATCCTGTATAGCTCTCGCTGCCCATGTAGTCTTACACAGCTATTCTCATCCCACTCCCTGGCACTCTTCCTTCCAGACAAGGAAGGATGCAAGGAAATCTGTGTGAAACCACTCAAGAAAGGTAAAGGCAAGGTGTTGTCAGGACAGTGAGGGCACTGCAGTCCAGTCTGCTGGCTTCGGTGTCTCTATTTTGGATGCAAAACTACAAAAGCAACTCTTTGCATCCTAAGAAGATACAGGAACTTCGTGATCTATCTCTTCATGACACAAAGACAGCAAAAGACAGTTCTGAAAATATACATTTACTTCTAGTTTGTTCATCCAGAGTTTAAATTTCTTTGGTAATGGACAAAATATTTTCCTTTAGTTTTGGTGTGTGAAGAAAATTACATGACAGAGAAAGAAAAGCAGAAAAATGTAGTATTTCATTTTGTTTTAATTCACTGACCTGTGCAGCAGTAGGCAAACACTTCTGCCAGTGTTACTGGTTTGAACACCAGACTCCTGCTTTAGTGGTAGTATGCTCTTTACCTACTGCAGCCATCTGCTGGCTTTCCTGACAAATGGCCACAGTGCCTGAGTCAGACTCTGGACTCGCTGCTCTTGTAATCAAGAGTCAATCTACCCAGACAACACATGGCCTGTGTGCCTGTGCATGGTTAGTCTGGGATGGCTGGAACACATGAGACAGAGTACACAGGTGAGAGCTTCTACACATATGCTGTTTTTCCCAGTGGAAATATGGACAATACTAAGGACATGGAATCTGAAAAATCTATCTTTGACTTTTACACAGATTGTATGTTTGGGCTGTTATGCTTTCCCTTGCACTTCTGGAAGAAGTCACACTCGTGATCACCTCAACGCTGAACCAACTGTTCCCTGGGGTTTTTAGAAAGACACACAGAAATACAGGGACTACACTGAGGGGGACAGAGGGTTGAATTCCCAGTAATTCTTCTTATTATCCAGTCACAAAAGATAAAACCAAGAATATTTATTTTAACAAAAACACAAGACTTTGGCACTGTGGGAGACAAGATTAGCAAACCATTTTTTTCTGTCTAATTTTTCCCCTTATCATTCAAATTAGAAGAACTGGCAAAATGCAAATTTTTTCCTTTTCTACTTTGAAAGATAAGTAGTAGGAAAAATCTTTTTGCAAGGACAAATCAATTGGATATTTTAAGATAAATACTGACATAAACATCTGAAAGATTACTTCATTAAAAAATTCTTCTGTTCTTATTTACATGCTTTCTTAATCTGCATGGAGTTTATCTCTTGATTTCCCATCTTCTGTCACAGGACAACCATAGAATCCACCACGTTCCACCACCCTGAGTAACTGGACACGCTGACAGTAAGCCACTGCTAATGAACCAGATTTTAGAAATGAACACAAAGTTAACTGAATCAGAATTATCTATGACCCAATTCTGTAACATATTCTACCCTTGTCATTTGCTCCAGTGCAAAAAGCACAGAAAATGAAAACTACACCAGATGGGAACTGATGTGCAATGTTTTGCATTATTATTTCTAGCAACAGCATAACATAGAATTGTACTCCTACTTTCTAATTTGCTGGCATTTTCTGACCAGTTTGTCTGAAGCTAAGCAACTCAAAGAAAGGCAGCATCCAATCAAAGCCCTGTCATCTAGAGGGGAATCTGTCTTTGGCTGTCAGCCATACAAATGCATGGCTGAAACATCTATTTAGTGATCCAGCCGTGGCCCATTAAGGAGCCAGAGCCTGAAACGGGAAGAAGAGCAATGTAAGCCCCTGCCAGCCCTGAGCTATGGAGAGCAGAGCCAGCCTAAAGGCAATGAAATACATTGTAAGTGGAAGCTGAAGGCTCAATAAACAAGTCCTGTTCCATCAGACTTTGCTTCTCAAGCCTGTTACTTATTTTGTAGTAAATTGGAAGTCATCAGGATTAACAAGCTTTCTGAGTCAAACCATGGAGCAGCTGGACACCAAGTGTAAAATGCTGCGATTTAGAAAGCAACATCTAAGCCCTTATCTGATCTAGTAAATTAAAGACTTACACTTGCTTTCACAGCACTCACTACCCATCGCTTTAGGACAACTATGCCCCCCACCCCGATTTCAAATAGGTAGAGGTGTATCTTAAAACAATTAGCAATTAATAGAGTTGGCATGCAGTGAAGCAGCGGAAAAATTAGTGTCATCAATCATCTTTCAATATCCACTGCAATATTAAATAGAATTCTCATCTCTGTATTATGATGCAGTGCAGAAACTGAACTAGTACTGTTATTAACTGAATTAAAACCCAATCTACAGGATTCCAAACCTCCTTTGAAGGTTCCATCTCCCATTAAGCCAGTTTCATTATTTACACAACACCATGCAATAAAAATACCTCAAGAATAAACTTGCCATCTAAGTGATTTATTTGTAAGTCACAAGGAAAATGGTCTCACGTATCACTTCCAAGCACAGATTAAAATACTGCTGCACAACTTGACATGATTTGCACTCTCTACTTCAGAGGAGTTTGCTCCTCATATATACAGGATACATTTCAAACTAGGAATAAGCATCACTATATGAAGATGCTCTGTGTTAGCATTGATTCTTCTGTCACATATAAGCACAACTCTGGTGAAGCCATACCCACTGAAGAGGAGGACCTGGCACAGGTAGTACAGACTTGTTATCATCCAGAGCTCATGTAACAGGGGAGTTACAGGTCGGAAAGAAGATGTACTGACAGTATTGGGCTCATAGGCCTGGAGACGATGCACATGGAAGAATTTTTCTCTCTTTTCCAATAGAAGAACCAGAGAAATCAAAGGAAAATAGTGGGCTGCAGGTGCAGAAGAAGCAGCAGTTTTCTTCTCACATAGTTAAGCTACTGAAGTCACTGTCACAGAACATGGCAGCTACTATGTATTTACAAGGACTTGGAAGGAAATTAATTGCACTAAGTCCTAGAACAAAAATCTATCATGATTTAATAAATACAAAGATACTACTTCCAAATGATGAAGTCCTTGAGCCAAGTATTGTTGGATGCTGGAAGAGTGCATTGGGGAGTTTGCACTGCTTCTGGGTTAACCCAGTTCTTATAGTCACCCCAGGCACCCAGATCTGGCTAGTACAGGCATTTTACATTCTTATTCAAGTACTAAAGGGATAGACACCATGTAAAAACTCCAGTCACTTTGAAAAAATATACGGCGGGGCATTTTTACTCACTAACACTATGGGAGACAAAATTGTGTTTACTTCAACCTTTAAATTCCACTGCCAAATTAATCTTATTCTATTTCTCAGGCACACCTCCATCTCATCTGCAAAGACATTCACTGTCACTTACAGATTATCATATTTATTGGTGTATAACCCATCAGTGTTTATCATAGCACTGAATCCAAGAAAAGTAATTACAAATTCCACAGGCTTTCCTATGGAGAGAAGTGGGTCAGTTTTCAGTTCTCCAACTTACTTTCAGGCTTTCTACAGAATCAGATCAGATTAAATTGATTTCCACTTTGCTCACTTGCAAATATCTGATTAACTAGTAATAGAAATACAACTGCATTAAGAAAATCTGGTACTAAAATATATGGATATATGATGAAGTAAATTCTGTGGCTAGAGAACAGAAGGCCATTATGATAAATTAGTTTACTTTTTAAGCAATATTGTGACAGGTTCTACTTTTTTAAGATGGGTAACTGTATCACAGAGTGCTTAAAGAACACAATTCCACCTAGTTCTCTATGAGGTCTTCCCTTTTCATTTTAAAACTTGCAGACCTGTTTTGTCCTCTCTAATAGAAGAGCCTTTTGCTGCAACCCTTCAGGGCAGTACGTATCAGTCTGAGGTCTGCTTCCAGTCATGGACTCTTTTAAAGACAGACAGAGCTTAGCAGGTCAGCAGAGTAGGCTGGTGAGGAGTAGAAGCCCTGCTATCCATGTCAAAGAGCAACTTAAAACCATTCTTTGCTTAATCTAGCATAAATCTTCTATATTGGAGAAAAGCGTGCAGGACAGGCACTAACAGTGCCACTGCGAGGTTTGGTCCTGCCTTAGTTCATTAATAAGGCATGGAATCATACACAGAGAGACTAGAACAGCACATGCAGCTTATCTTGCTTTTCCCACAAATACTGAATTTATGACAAAAATATAGGGTAGAGAAAGAGAAACGTAGTATCTGTGAACAGTATCAAGCCTTGTTTCCACACATCCAAGAATGTTCCCCCTGGCCCAATATTCATGGCTGGATCCAAGACATTCAGTGGTGCTCCAATACATGCACAGGGCAGCCTAATACCAATACTGCTTGAAAAAGAACTACTTAATGGTTTGATTAACAACTTTTAACAATTGCTCTTCTAATTTTCTCATCTCACTGATGTTTCTTTTATTATACTCTTCCTTCCTTCTCTTGTCAGGCAAATATATGTAGGAGAGTTCTAATTAGTCAAGGATATTACTTTATAAAAACTTTGCTAATGACTTACTCCTGCTTATAAACCCTGGGGCACATCAGCTTCTCATGTGTCAACAGCTTCCTGTGAATTCTCATAATTTTGTCTGTAAACTTTGGTTCATACTAGAAAATTACCTCATCACTTTGTATGAGAACTTTGATAAATACTTGAAAATTATTGACTGACTCATATAGCTTAATGTATCAAAACAAGGGCACTCAGAACTAGCTGAAGAGATCCATTCATTTGTTTATGGATTTTTGTGTTTTTCAAGAAAAGGCCACACAACTTTATCACATGAAAAACTTTCTAGTTAAGACTTTAAATGGATCTTTTTTTGTCAGTTCAGCGGCCTTAGCCTCAGCTGCCCTTAGGTCTCTTAGCTTTAGGGCAGGCTTTAAAAAAAAAACAAAACTAGCCACTCTGCTAGTTGCTCTGTCAAAAGCGTCGTCAGCATGGTGTTATGGATCACAGAAGTTGACCTGGCTTGAATTATGTCCTTTGGTTGCGTTTTTCCCACCATCTCCTCTTTTTTTATTACTTAAATCATTAGTCCTAGGAGATATTTTGCTATAATTGTCCTAAATGGTTCTATTACAACTTTGCAGTTTACATCAGAGCAAGAAAAGCTTTGCCAACAGAGACAAGAAGGTGCTTTTGTAGGCAATAGCTTTGCCTGTGAAAGTTTCTCTGAAGTCATACGAAAGAGACTCAACCAAAATGATTAAAGAATATAAAATATTGGAAAATATTCTATTTCTCAGAAGCAGATAACTTATACTTTACAGAGTAATTGTAGATGATATGGCATACATATCAGTGTGATCTGCTTGGTAGAATGTGGCAGGACTGAACAAGCATTCACGACCTCAGAAAGATGCCAGAACACAGGTAAAAATCTTTATGTGGTAAGAGCCACATCAGAACCATATTGTTTGTGTCTTCAGTCAGGTTGTATTTTCCCTTTTGTCAAAGCCTGAAGAAGGAATTACTATCTGGGGTGTATAGCACCAGAAAACCATAGGAAAGCTGTTGCTGCAGACAGAAGATCAGGCAAAGGCCTTCGTAAGCCTTCAGTAATTCAGGAACTACGTGAAGTGCCCTTGTCTCCAGAATCTGTGTATTATTTCACCTCTAAGACTATATGAAACCCAGGCCAAAATCAGACCAAACAACAGCTTTCAGTTTATCTTTGAGTAAAGGATGACAAGCAGGAGCTCTGGTTCAATGTTCTTTTTCCAGGGTATAGTTTTTTAGCCACTATGTCAGTAATCTTCACACTTTCCACACAATTAACACATTTTTTTGCCATGATAACCCTGTACAGCAAAAGAAATATATTACTGTTTTTCCTTCTTTGTGAGGGGCTACAGCCTCAGCAGTAACCAGTACAAAGTAACAGTCACCACAACAGGCACAAAACCTGAAATGAAAATTTTACATGTATACATGTTTTTAATAACTATTGACAGCAGCAGATTGAGAAAATGGGAATGGTGCACTTTAACTCAAAAAATGCTTACCACAATTTCATTATGTCAGACAGTAACTGAAAGTCAGCTGAGCTTTAGGGAAGGCACAAATGGGAACTTTTAAAGATATATACCCTTCTGACTTTTAAACAGATAAACACCAAATACCGAGCAAAGGGAGCTAATTTAACAAAATAAGGGTTTGGCAGTGAGCGTTTATTTGTCTTAGAGGACTTTTTTCTTTTTTTAAAGAGCACCATTCACGTTGCTCTTTTTCAGTCTTGGTTCATCCCTGATGGATCAATTTCTACTTACTACCCTTATTAAAAAATACTAGACTATTTCACAGCAGTAGTCCCAATCACTGTAGCAATACAATGTTGTGTATTATGTTATTCATCTTAAAAATGCTCCATAAATATTGAAGACTAGACCACAACACTGAAATCTACCTTGAATAAAGGTAGCCTGTAGTTATTTCAGGCAAAGAAATTAATTGTCTCTACCCAAACACTGCAGTTACCCATTTGCATCCTTCTTGTTGCTAAGGGTTCAATGTAAGTAGAAGTATGGCTTTACCTGAGTTTGGATTCCCTATTTGTCATCCATGTGAGAGCTGAGGCCTCTTTAGAAATTGCAGCATGACAGTGAATACCACACCAATGAAAACTGGACTTTTACTTTCTAAGGTGTCCTTGAAAAATCTTCCACTCAAAGCCCATATACTAAAATGGTTTTCCTGAATTTAAACTGCACCACACTAGATTATGCTAAAAGCTTTGGAAGTATCACCATGCAAGCACATGTCAACACATAGCCCTTAAAAAGTTTTTTCAAATCATCTTCTAAGATGCTAGATCCATTTATGAAATTTCAGAAGAGGAAACACAGAGAAAGGATGAGAAATTAATATTTTCTAGTCTGAACGTTGTTTCTAACACTACTCTTTCATGCCAACAGTGGTATTAAGAGGTTATTTCTCATGAAGACCATTTCCTGTAATACTCAGTCTGCTTCAGCTTGGTTATCAGCAGGTGCATGCCCAGGACTTTGGTGAGGGACAAGAGGGTTAGCAGGCACTTTCTGTCTGCACTAGGTTACAAGCACACACTTTCAGGTGGAGAGAAAAATTCTGATATTGCTCTAATATTACATTTGGTCTACATAAATACATTCTGTATCAAAGATGAAGATATGTTTATAATTAATCTATCATCACAAGATATATAATCTTGTGTCATTTAGATATCTACTGCATCCTCAAAAAAAAGAATAGAAGAAAGATACAACTTTACTAATATACTGTTTATTTTAGTGTGGAAGCACCTACAGTTACATAGATGTTAAATAACTATAGCTGATTAACTCTGTTTAGTTGTACACTACAGTTGAGCACAATTTTAGGATCCATTTGAAGTTAATTATATGTTCATTTAATAATAGGCATTTTTGTATTTCATAAAACAGCTACTAGGAAAATGCTTTTATGACTATTAAGGCCATGTTGATGTCCAAGACATACCAGGTATGTATCGCTATGAAATGCATACAACTTTTTTCTCTCTCAGTTTCAAACACTGGAATAGGTTCTCATAATCACAAAATGTCAAGCGGTATTTTTCTGGAATTCAGACACACATAACACTACTATTGTGTCTTGTCTTCTGAAGACTGAGCTCTAAGAATGTCTTTACAACATTATTTTACTTTATGGACAACCACAGCTTCAAGGTCTTGTGCATTCTACTCTTCACAAACTTGTGTTACATTAAGCAATACAAGTGGTAAACAATTAGGTGCAAAACAAGGAGAAACATTTTCTAGACACTCCAAGTAAATCATGCCTCCAATAATTACTGCCAAATATAAAGAATAAAGCAGCAAGATGGCTCAGCTACCTGCTACTTATTAGTAACTTTAAGAAAACTATTTGTGTGGAAGTTGTCAAGAGAGTTTTATTGATGGCTAGGCAAAAACAAACACATATTGACTTCAAGAAAAACAAATTATAAAAACATTGCATCTACCATAACGTATCATCAGCATGACCTCTCAGAAAAGTTAGCCAGACATCTAAAATTACTTCCCTTTATTGTAAAAGCTGTGCTATGAAATAATACTTCAAATTCATCTCCTTTCTCACCTATTAGCTTTGCTTGTATTCAGAACTTTTGATTCCTCTTCTTCCCACTCTATGCCTCCATCCTGGTGAACTCAATAGCTTCTTTTGTCAACACTTGTGAGCATCCTTTTTCTACATGACTATGCCATTTTATTGCTTTAGTTGTGACATAAAAGCAAGAAGGATCCTTTCTTAAACAGATTTGAAAACCTCAGCCCTCAGCTGAGCCTCTTGATTCATTCAGGCTTGGAAAATAAGACTTTTAGTTTGGCTGCTCTGGGAAAGGCAGAATCAGAGGACTGTACTTACAAGAGCTGTACTAAAAATCACTGGACAACATTAAATAGTTTGGTGGGGTTTTTTTCTGTTTGCGCTCTGCAGCTCAAAACTGTAAATGTGCAGGAACATGTTTAAATTATGGGAACTCCTGAAGGGATCCAGCAGAGACTGCATTCCGGCGCTTGGGATCAGGTTGCAGCCATCAAGCTGGGAGACACTTTGGTATCAACACTGTGTGAAAGGAAGTTCAGTAACTGAGATGTTAAGGTGAAATCAAAGTTGAAAGGCAAGGCAATAACATTGTCAAGTGTCAGAAAATTTAGCCAAATATGGCCACGAAGGCGGTTTTGCAGGAAGTACAGGATTGCTGTCAGGAGTCTGGGTCCAAAAGAGAAGGGATGGAGTAAGAGCAGGGAATACAAAACCCAAATGACTGCTCAAACAAAGGAGCAAGGGTCAGAACTGGGAATCAGAGATGACTTTCCAGGTCATATGGAAACAATGAGCAGACCAAAGTAACTGATGGGCTCATTCTTACACCCATTTAGATGTAGCAGATCACACAGAGCTTTACAGACTAGTTCTCAAGCAGTTAGGATTGTTGGGCTCTTTGTTGTCCAAGCTGAAGCCCAGACAGTGACAGAAGAGTTCAGCTGTCCAGCTGAAATCTAACAGACTAATAATAACCTTTAAATAAATCTTAATGACTTTCAGAACTGCCCAGCAAACACTAGTTCTTGTGACTTCATTTTCACTCAGTCATAACTTCCTCCACCTCCACATCTGAAATGGAGGTTTCAGAGTCATGATACAGACCTGAATGTTGCAAAATGAATTGCTGTGGGAGATGAAATTCAGTTAACCATAACCAGTGCTTGCGACACCACTATAAGTATTATATGTTTCTCATTTGACAGCCCCGAACAAATGCAACTGACAAGCTACTAACAAATAAGATTTACTTATAGCTTTAAAATCTTGTTGTATGGCATTTTTCGATTCAGTAATTCCCGGGGGGGAGGGGCGGGGCGGGGTGTGCAAAGCCAGATTAAAATTTACATAACAGCAGTTTCCTGACTTTGATTATAATGGACAAAATTTTAGGATGCTGCAACTGCCCTATGCATTTTACACAGAGTATGAAGTGCTGGGGAGAAGAGTGTCTGACAGGGTAGGAGGAGATGCAGATCTGTTCCCTGGATTTCAGTTCACTGCTTGTTCTGCCTAGAAGTCTCTGAGAGGTAGTACCGTCTGCTTGTAAGCTGCCTGCCCTCCATCGCCTCACTCCGTGAAGCATGAACTTATCTATCGGGACTGCTATCACAACTGCCTCAAATGGAATTATTCCATTTAGAGTCTCTCATCCTCCCTGCACGTAGGTGTAGTTACACCTACGCAGATACTAATCATAGATTAAACTAGACAGATGAATCATCAGAAGTCAGTACCCTCTATAAACACAGATATTTAATGCATAGATAGATGACTGGTAATTGTCTGCTGATAATCTCTGCCAGTTTGATGCAATAGTATACAGCTTTATTTTAGGCTCTAGCCACAAGTACAGGATAACCTCAGACTTACTTAGCAACTTTTAGTGCAGAAAAAGGCAGGAATTCATAATATGACTGCTAGTTCATTACTACAGCACGGGACAGAAAGCAATCTCTGTATCATAGCCTGACAAAGGATAAATTCTGCGATGGAGTAAGGAGATCACAACACCCTCTGAAGGCACACCTGAGTTTGAGTAAAATAATTCTTTTCAGCAGTGTTTTAAAATTGCATCTCCACTCCAGCTTCAATCAAGTGCATCTTGATGTAACAGGAATACAGTTCAGAGCAACTCAAGCGACAAAGTGCTAAAGTGTGTTTTACATAGGACTCACATCATGAGGAGACTTGCTAAGAACTCTGCTGAAAGGACTCAAGAAAGAGATGAGCAACTTTAATAAGATCAGGGTAAATTAAAGAAAAATTTTTTAAAAAAAGAAGAAGAAGAAGAAAAGAAAGGCCAATGTAATAGAAATCTTTTCTGACTACAAAGACTGAAGAGATGAAAGGCAAAAGGAACTTCATGTGTTTTCTACCTTCTTGTTTTTGGACTCAGATGCACTGGCACATCTCTGCAAATGTCAGTGAGTCGGAAAGCAAATCAAAAGAATAAGCTCTGATCTGGGGAATGTGCTTTTGAAAGGAATACTTCTGCTAAGAGTGTAATGTGGCACATCAGGCCACCTGGATAATGAAGGGCAGCAGATGAGAAGGAGGATGAATTATATGTCAGCTCCTAAATGAGAAGGCTGATGGCAGAGATAGGTCCATTTTGCTGGAGCTTTCATTAGGAATCATTTGTGTAAAAGCACTTTGGGCCTCAGCTTTGGAGCACTCTTTTATGTACAGAATGGGTGCTGTTGGACATGAAACACTTCCAGAAACTTTGCAAAACACTGAGCTAAAGTCCATTTCTGTCCACATTTTCCTAGACCTTTACAGAATATTATGAAGTTAAAGGAAACTATCTAAGTGCCATGACTTATGAACTGCATCTAAAAATGTTGATTTATCTTTTAAGATTATTAACTGATTCAAGAATTCCTTCTATAATCCAGAGATTTTTGTTATACACTTTGAACAAGCAAGTGATATTCATATACAAATATAATGACAAATCTGATTTTTCGAGTGATATTAAAAGAAAAAGAAAATAAATTAGTACATAATTTAACAGGCGTTTAAATAAGCTTTTGAGGTTTGGTCAAAAAGCTTTAGACAGCAAGTTTCCAATGGAAGTTCAGGAGAAATGTGGATAAGTGCAATTATTCAAATGAATAAATAAAGGCCTCAACAGAGCAAGTTGAAAATATCATAAAAAGGAATAGCCATGGTCTCTTTCATTTACCTTTTAGTAACACATTCCCTTGATTTACCATTACTGTGAAATAAAATAGGATGAATGTGTAATCAAGAATGACTTAGCTTGTGATAAATAAAGAATTCATACTGTAATGCTATCATATGGTTTTTCTTATTGAATTTTGTGTTTTACTTCCACAAATATTCATGTACTCATGTGAACATTCAGACTATTCAAAGTGCTGAAGGAATTGAAAAGCATGATCTCATTTAATTTATAAATAATCAATGAAACTTAAATAGCTAAATAACAAATACAGGAACTATATTAAATCTTTTTGATTACAAATGCATTTGGTGAACTGATTTAGAAACTGGACATTGCCATGTTTTTCATTAAAACAAGTAAGTTCTCAGCTGGCTAGTCATGACTTACAAGCAACATGACAAACAGGACAAGAGAGAGGACAGGTCATGTCAGGTAATGATCAAGCACCAGCATTACATTTTGACCTGTGCTTGGACTAGTTCTACTATTTGATTGTCTAAAAAAAATCAGGTTCTTTTTTCATGAATTTTTGTATTATTCTGCTGCCCAATTTCACTCAGAGCTACAAATGGAAATGTTGGGGGAAAAAGAATACTTGAAAACAAAGCCATGAATGATACTGTTTCAAAGCCAACCAGGGATGAAAGAAAATCAAAGGAAGTCTGTTCTAATGAGATTTCTCCTCCAAAGATTTTTGGATGCACTTGGATACACATTTGAACCCTTCAGGGTTTATCTAGTGGGAAAGGAATTGCTGGGCAATCCTCTCACGCTCACAGGTCCAAGTTATGACCTGGAACGTCTTGTTGTGCTGGAAGTGAAAAAGCAATGAAACTGATAGCTTTAGAGAATTAAAAGGTTGGAACTGAACCAGGAGAAACACAAGATAATTAATTGGAGCCCATTAACTTTTTCAGTGTGCTTGGTATCATACCTCAAATGCAAAGCATTTCCATAAAAGCAAAAGATAAATATATCACGTTATAAATGAAGGTGCAATCTGTTTTTATCTGGACGCATCCACATCAATGCTGGTTTTCATCTGAGGATGCATAATTGAGATGGCAACAGAAGGACAGAGAGTCCTTAATTTGAGTCGTCCAGGGCAGAGTGAATTGATGGAAATACACAGTTTTGCAAAAAGAAAAAGGCTTTGCTGGCTGACAGCTTTTAAGCACAGCTGCTTTCTGGGAACTAGGGAATTGCACATTTTGCTGTAGCTTTGGTATGTTGCCACTTTAGTCCTTTAAATCTCTGTCCAAGACAGTAAAGATTTGTGAATGAAATAGTCTAGGAATAGAGTTCCAGAACACATTTTTCCTGTCCCACAAGAGGAATAAGCTACAACATAAGGGCAACCTGTTCACTAGAGTCCCTGGTAATATCAAAGAGTCATGAGTCCCACAGATGGCTCAAAAGTCTGTCCTCCTTCTGACCCAAAAGCTCCAGATGAAAAGAACTGTGGGATACTTAAAATTCTTATGGATAGTCATTTTGGGGACTAATGCATGTTGAGATGGAGAGAAAGTTTGAAGAAATTTGGGCATACAACTTTAGCTTTACAGGGTTACCAACACTCAAGCACAAATTTGTTCAATGAATAAGGGCTGCTAGGAGTGAGGGAAATTTCTCCATCACCTTTATTCTTTTCTGTTCTGAGTAATAGTGGGAGATAGCCCACAGCAGCAGAGAAACACACAGCAGCATACCTGGAACATGGGGCTGATTTGCAGTTCCCATGAAGACAAGCATGGTTACTAAGTCATTGAGAGAGAAGTGTCCTTTCTCTAAAATTTTCTTTAAAATTTTGTCAGCCTTCTTATTTTTTAAAGAAGTCACATGGTTCAAATAATTGCAATTCTGATTCTTTCAATTCCAGATCCAGATGAAGTGGTTTTAAAAATTAATTCTATCACTGCCTTCTCATTGCAATGAATGGAGAGAAACAATTAAGGGCAGAATCTTCTTCGTTGCTTGCAAAGCTCAAGTCTTTCTGCAAAGAAATTCAGGGTTGTGTTAAGCAAAGAAATGAAAGAGCCAGTTTGGTTTCTCTCTTCTGTGTATTTGCAACATTCTTCCTACATATACATACTCCCTTTGCTTGCTAAAACAACACTTTCCATTATTATCAACCTTGCCTTCCTGAGCAGCATCCTGTATTTTCTGAGCCAAAGGCAGTGTGCTTTGAAAGCAATCGTGCATTTCTAGAGTATACAGGGATTGGTAGCATTTGCATAGATTTGTTTGGACAAAGAATGTCATATGTTACTTCAAAGACAGCAGGGTTGGTTTTTTTTCTTCCAGTGTTTTCCCCATATGTTACTTGCCAGAAATTTTTAAGGTCTAGAGCATAAGCCAAAAGCAACTGTTACTTGGTTCTCAGCAGTGATTTCACATTTTCATTAATGAGAAGAAGGAGAAAAATGTGATTCTATTCAGTCTTGTTTGAGAAAAAAATTACTTAAATTTGATCAAAGAGTGTTCCTGAAGGGAAAGGAGCAGTTGTTTTAGGAAATGGCAACTGTTTGTCCAAGCAAGTGTGCACTGATGGAGGGTATGACTGCTCTTGTAGAAATAGAAGAGAACAACAAATTATTTAAGCTAAACAAAAAGGAAAATTAACAAAGACATTTACAAACCAGGAACAAATACAGGTATTCTAATCTCTAAAGCAGAGAGGTTCTGAAACAATCAGAAATTGGTAGGGGTACCAGAAAAACTGCCTAGGTTTATGATGGAGCTAATCTATGGAAAATGTTTTGTGCTAGAACTTCAAAGATCACATAACTGATCTTTGTCCTTGCTTGGGTGTGCCACACTGCTCCCTCACTGCTCCAGTGTACCCCCTCCACAGTTTGCCAACTGACAACAGCTAGGTAGGTGCTCTCTCACACTGAGCCTGGGCCTGATGCAGTGGCTGCTCACCTCAGTTCTGTGATCAGGATCCTCTCCTCATGCAAACAACCTTTTGTCAGTGCTCCCTTAAATATTATACATATATACATATATACATATATATATATATATATATATATACATAAAGAGTTAATAACTAGTTGTTGTATAGAACTCAGTTTATAAAGGCAAAGACAGTTGCACATCAGGATTTAGTATTTCTTACTAAGAGATATTCTTGAACATAAGTAGGGAAAGGACTACACTGGAACCAGTGCTGTGCTCTTCCTTAGAGCCACCAGAACCCAACGTGAGACAGATGTCTCCATCAATAACCACAGAAACATGAAATTTGAGTATTTGGCAGAACACAAATCTATCCAATCTCAAAGAACAGGCTCTGACTACTAACTTAAAGGGTATTTCTGCAGCTGAGGGTCAATGGCATGAAGCTGAGCAATCTGGGTCCCTCCCACTAAAAGACTTAACACTGCTCAGGGCACAGTGAAATTGAAACTGATGATTGTCTGCTAACTCCACTGACTCAGTGACAGCACACTTGAAATTTTTATTATCTGTTTCCTGGTACATTAACTGGGCTGACTTACACCTCAAACTGCCATAGCACTCAGAGAAGTTCTTCTCATGACCATTATAAACAGTTGCATTGAATTCTTGCTCATTATTCCTTGTGAAAGAAAACCACTATGCCTGGATTACTGCAAATCTGTCTCCATTAAAGCAGTTCTGTGTGAGTCACTGTCTGTGGCAGGGGATATGCTGTAGCTCTCCAAGCAGCTCTACAAAAATCTCCATGGAAATAAGACTCCTTAGTACTGGGAGAATGTGACCTGCAGAGAGCTCTGTCCCACATATCCTTCTTGCCATGTGAGCCTGGGATAAGTAACCTCAAACAGTAGTGTGGAAGCTCTCTTCTCAGTAAGCATATTCACCTTAGCAGTGAGGCCTGCGGGGAGCCAGTGTGTTCAGGAGATGATGTATTGTTATCTGCTGTGAATAAATGGAGACTGCAAATTTCAATAAAAAAACAAATTGATTAGATGCAGAAAGCATGAAAGTGCAGTCAGTATCACAAGTGCCTCCAAGAGTTTCCTAAGGCAGGCTTAGTTTCTCACAGTAGCTGCCTTCTATAGATACAATATGACAGTCTTGTGTGTATGCTACTCTTCCACTGCACTGTGGTCTGACTCAGAGAGGTGATGTGATGCCAACATTAATTTTCTAGAAGCTGTGTTTCAGGCTTTGATCCCTTACATCCTGACCAGAAAAACTGGAAGCTTCACATCTTCATTTCCTCCCTATTGAATGTGGTTATCTTATTTACAATGACAGATCAAATTTCGAGGATACATATACTTAGTTATACTGAGTCTCATGCGGAAGTGATCAAAGAACACTGTGTGTCAACATTTTCTCTGATGAGGATGTTGCATAGGAAAGGATCCCTGCTGTTTTAAAGTCAAAAGTTCCACAAAGTAGAAAAAAAATTTCTTTTTAATAACCATAATATAACCACACACCCTGTCTTCACTTTCTTTATTCAATGAGGTATGAGAAACCCTATAATGAATTCAAAAATGACATTTTCTTGCTAGAAACCTAAATCCTGAGAGGTACAGTCATGACAAAAAGCCCAAAAAAGGAGGCATTCCCCTCAAAATAATCAAATTTCTTTAAAATCACCAATGTTCTGATAAAGCTGGCTGGTAATGCAGTTGCAAGAGAAGTTGCCCTGCACCTTGCACTTCTACTATCCTTTTGCTGTAATATGCATATATTGATATCTGAGACTTTTCTTACAGTTTCAATTTCTAGAAACCTCAAATCCCTAAGGCTTTCTAGAGGACAAAAAATAGAGTGCATTTTTTTACATGAGGAAATTTTCTGAGTAGTCCTGCCACTAAGAATATTAATTTGCTGTAGTAAATCAAGAGTCACATTTTGGGGTTGTATTATCAGCCCAAAATTTCAGGATCTAGGCACCTCTTTCATTATCATTTCTTAGAAGTGTACCTCTTTTCATCCACAGACATAACCCTGTTTCGCCATTTCCTGCATCCTATCACAGTCAAGCTGCACAGACAGGCTGTAAGATGCCCCTGACTGCTTCACGGTGCTGTTAAAAAGGGTATTCACCCTATGTCTATTGTCATCTCTCAGGAAAAGTTTTTTTGATACAAGTCAGCCCCCTCTTTCTGTTAGAAAGGAGGAAGAACCATATTCAGAGAGGGTTTCAGGCCACTATGGTGCATGAATATCCATGTTTCCTTCTACTACATTCAATTTATGATTCTTAATAAAACCCATCTGATGAGTCCATATGACTTAGGCTTCAAGGGCTACTTAAAGGAGGTTATTTGTCAACCGACTTGGGAATCATCCAATTAAGAGGTACCTATTTAGTTCAAATATAAATCATATCCCTACTGAGTCATCTCTAAACTCTTCACAATATGCCATCCACACTGATGCACAAAAACAATAGCATAGCTGACAGTTCTAACAGATCTTGTGTATTAGGAGTGGATGCAAATTCAACAGCTCTACCATTCAGTATTTATATGTGGAATAACAGATGAGATCTCTAAGGACTCTTAGAGGGATTTGATCAGAGTAGAGGAGGCAAGACAGGCAAATTCTCCATTTGTCAGTGGTGATCTCACAGAAGCTAGCTGGCTAATTAGCTAGTCAGATAACATGACATTCAGCTAACAAGAAGACCACAAGGTAAGTAGCTACAATAACTAGATTAGATTTCTTCTGTCAGAATAACACTCACAACTTCCTTGTATTGAGGATGCTTAGAACTGTGTGTAGGTGGCAGAATATTCTCTGTCCAGAAATTTGCAAAATCAAGGTCCTGAAGTCCCTAAAAATTCTTTGAAAAGTTTGAGGTTTTTTCACTGCCCTCTCACCTTCTAAGTGACTTCATCTAGCATCATATGCAGCTGTGACTTAAGACTTGAAAGAACACCTGTGTTTTCATATTCTACACCTACTACATACAGCAAAAACACTGCTTAATAATGTCACTAAACTCTGTAAAATTCTTACTTAGTCAAACAATTAGTTTAATTAGACAGAAGGTTAATACAAATACCCTTTACTGGGAAATAAGCTGTGCTGACTTATTTGGTGGTTCCCAATTCCACAATTCCCATAACACACCATTTCTTCCTGATCAACATCCTTTCCAACATAATTGGAGGGTGAAGAAATATGTGAAAATTATATTAATTGAAAAGAATTTTCAAAGGCAGTCAGTGCTAATGAGACCAACCAGAAAAGTATAGCCAGCTATAAAAGTAAAATAGCATGATGCTTAACCCTTTGCAAAGGATGGTAATTAGCAGGAAGGTTAGGCTTAGTATTAATGAGGTAGTATTTTTATTTCATTGAGATAAAGTTTAACAAGGCAATTGGTCTAGGCTAGGAAGGAACAGTTGCTAAATCCCATCCACAGCAACATGAAGAGGCAGATGCAAAACACTCCATTTAGAAAATATAAAGGAAACAACTGTTACATGTGGAAACCTATGTTATGGGATACCTCTGGGTATTTTAAGGGTATATGAATGATTAAAGAGGCCAAATCCTGGATCTTGTAATCTGATGTCACTTTATAGAATCACAGAATTACAGAATGGGAAAGGTTGGAAGGGACCACAGTGGGTCACTGGTCCAACCTCCCTGCTCAAACTTGGTCATCCTAAAGCACATGGCACAGGATTACATCCTGTTTTTGAAGAGATTGTCCAGTGAGGGAGACTCCACAACCTCTCTGGTCAATCTGTTCCAGTGCTTGGTCACCTGTACAGTAAAGAAATTCTTCCTTATGTTCAGGTGGAATTTTCTGTACATCAGTTTCTGCCTGTTGCCTTTTGTCCTGTTGGCTGGCACCACTGAGAAGAGCCTGGATCCTTCCTCTTGGTATCTTCCCCTCCAAGTCACCTCTTTTCAAGGCTTAACAGGTCCAGGTCCCTCAGTCTTTCCTTGCAAGAGAGATGCTCCAGTCCCTTGATCATCTTTGTTGCCCTCCACTGGACCTGTTCCAGGAGCTCCAAGTCTCTCTTGGACTGAGGAGCCCAGAACTGGACACAGCACTCCAGGTGTGGCCTCACCAGGGCTGAGTAGAGGGGCAGGATCACCTCCCTTGACCTGCTGGCAGTGCTCTCCCTAATGCACCCCAGGATACCATTGGCCTGCTTGGCCACAATGAAGGGCTCACTGCTGGCTCATGGACAGATTGTTGTCCACGAGGAACCCCAGATCCTTCTCTACAGAACTGCTTACAAGCAGGTCAGCCCCCAGCCTGTACTGGTGCATGGGGTTATTCTTCCCCACACGCAGGACCCTGCATTTGCCTTTGTTGAATTTCAGATGGAACAGGCTGCCCAGGGAGCTTGTGGAGTCTCCCTGTCTGGAGACATTCAAAACCCACTTAGATGAGTTCCTGTATAACCTCCTCTAGGTGACCCTGCCTTGGCAGGGGAGTTATACTAGGTGCTCTCCAGAGGTTCCTTCCAGTCCTAATGATCCTGTGATTCTCTGCCCGTCTCTCCAACCTGTCAAGGTCCTTCTGAAGGGCTGCACAGAACTGTGGGGTGTGGGCCACTCCTCACAGCTTTGTGACACCAGTGAATTTGCTGAGGAGGCATCTGCCCCTTTGTCCAAGTCATTGATTAATAAGTTAAACAATACTGGCCCCAGAATTGGACACTATTCGAACTCCCAGCCTAAAATCTGCTTTCTTTCAGGAGTACATAAATGCACGACGTGGAGGTAATATGTGGGGAGTCATTCTTTTCATCCAATGCAACCAGCAGTCCAAAACTTTCCCATAGCCTTTAAACACTTCACATTGCACAGAGCACATCACACACTTCTGCCCTTGGCCTCATAGTGACTGTTCAGCATCCTCATCTCTGCAGTTATTTTATATTCATAAGAATGCTGCTTTTTCAAACTATCTGCGTAATGTCTTGTCTCTTCAACAGAGTAAAAAAAATAATCCTCAATAGACAAGGGAAAGACTATTAAAATGAATCCTACAGATCATCTCCTTCTCTATTACATTTGATCCCTTCCCAAACTAGGTGGGGATGGATTTGAATTCTGTTTCTGGAGTGCTGAGGAGGAGGTTACATACACCTTGCCCACCACTTCTGCCAAAGCAACTGTGTAACTTTAGCTGGCTTTGAGTCTTAATTTCGACACATTGTGCCATGCTCAGAGTCTCTGTTCTTACTGCGTGATGAAGTGTCATGCTTAACATTTTCCACTAAGCGTATCTGTAGCTGGATGGTGGGATTAGGCAATAAAAAGCACAAACTTCGGTCTTCACCTCCCTTCTTCTGTAAGGATTTCTATTCTTCTGTATGGGCATGAGTCCATATGCGTATCCATATGCAGAGCAGATGTCTCTGGAATGAGGCTCTCCCCAAGTATGCAAGTGCCCACCAGTGAAAGCACTGTTTAAAGTATGGGTTTGGGCTAGGGATCCTTATTGCCACACCTTGTCTATTTCCTGAGCATTCAGCAGAGTTTTGACTCCTCTTTGTTTGGTATCTATGTTCTCTATGCCATGAAGCATACACCAAGCACTCACAGACACTGTCCTCTTTGGCATCCGCTTTGGAATTAAGAGGATAATTAATAGGGAAAATGATGAAGAGAGAGTTTATTTCGACATATCAACAATATATTCTGGGGTACCAAGTAGCTTTTGGCTAAATTACTCTTTGCCTGTCTCCTTTAATATCTTGAGTCTCTACATTGAGCACCTTCATCTTCATACTTTGGCAGTTGATCAAGAATCTGAGTCATTTTCAAGTACTAATTATTATTATTAAACAGCAAGTCCCATCTATACTGAGATTACACTTCTCATTATAGTTCTTAAGAAGACCTGAGTATTTGTAGACTTCAGGAATTAGACATCTAGAGCTGTTGGATAGAAAAAGTTGATCAGCCCAACCACCATCAGCCCAACCACAACAGATTTTTCTCCAACACTTTCAGGTAGTTAAAACACTCCAGAAAGCCTTGTGAGCAACAGAAAATTTTGAATAAAGAATAATGCCATATGTATGGGCCTACTGAAGTACTGCCAGATACTTCTCACAGTCAGGTGTCTGAAAATCCCCCCCATTTTTTCAATCCAGAAAATTGTAAATGTCATGACACAAGGGGATTACTGAAACCTGTAAATGTTGAGAAATTGGTTATCTCTGCCAGTTCTCATACAAGACTCCATTAATGCAGGTTAATGTGGTAATAAACCATTTGTTAACAGCAGTAATTGACCAATTGTGAGAAAATATGCTGTATTTAATGAATAATGTCAGGAAGACAGAGTGCACAGAAACCTGCTGGCATTGCTATTCATATTTTTGCTGTCTGTGGTAGTGAATATGTGTAAATGGCTGCTTCTAATGGCAAATTGCTCTCAGAGCCCATTACCCTGTGAAACAGCAGAACTGCACTCTGTGATAAACTACATAAAAACAGGAGTTCAAAGTAAACTCAGAAGTTTTCTCTATAGAAACCTGTTGCTCTCCAATGGCTAAAATTTCATATATGAACTCCCTTGCCAAGGAAAGTCACTGGTCTAAGAGAAGAACTAGCTTTTCCAAACAGTCCAGCAATTCCTCTGGATTAAGCAAGACAAGGAACAAGGCCTTTGGGGCTCTGTGCTCTTTTGAGTCTCTGCAAGAGCTAAAACATAATGTGGAGAGGAAGGAGGAAGAGACAAGTATTTCTGTTAAAAACTCCCCAATAATTCTATCTCCAAAAGATAACATTTCCTGTCAAGCTTGCCCCCAAAACCTAACAAAATGTGCTTCAAAAGATTTTCATTACTTTTCCCTCCCCTTCTCACATTTTTCCTGCAACTGAATGCAACATTCTAAACAGCATTCAGACTTCCTTTCATTGCTTTCTTATCACTTTTCTCTACTCCTATCTGACAGTACAGCTTTTTGGAGGCAGAAGTCTTGAAATGCCATTGAGAAAGAAAAAAGTATAAACAAAATACAAACCCTCCAGAGGTTTGCTTACACTAACAAAAAGCAAGGGCAATAGAAAGAAAGATAAAAAAATGTTATGTTACTAATTCAACATCTCTGGTTTTAAAAACTAAATGGAAGGTATAAGTTTGAGGAAAGTTTTGCAAATAGACTTTAAAAACTCGTATCAACTTTTGGTATTACAAAGACAGTAGTAGCTCTAGAAACAGTCAAACCAAGGTAGGGCTATGAAAGTGTGTCAGTAGGTAGCACTCAAACAGTAGCCAATCTAGCTAAGGACTCTCAGCTTGCCAATTTTGCAATATTTATGTAAGAACAAATTCATCTTTTCAGATATTCCTAATGAAACAAGATTATTGCCACTCCCATCATTACAGCAGGAATTAAATTCTTTATGTCAAAGAAAGAATTGTCATCATTCCATACTTTTACTGAAATTTGATAATAAAAATCAGCTTCAGCTTCCATTTACCTCCTTTTTTCAACAATTCTGGAAACAAAATTCATGTCGCATGGGATTCACTGGGTTCCAAGAAAGAATTTAGGATTTTAGAGTATGCTTATCAACAAACGTGCAATGGTATACAGTGGAAACATGGCTCCAAATTAAGACACTTTAATTCAAATAAAAAAACTACTCAGAATGATTATACCCTAAATTAAACAAACCAATGTTCCCCAGTTTAACTCTAAAAGGTACCTGTGTTAAACTACTTAATTCTGGAGACACTGATAATAAATCTTATTATTTCCCAAGGAATAATGAATGGCTTGTAATTTAATTTTTATTGAGCTACTTTAATTAGCAAGTCCTATGCTAATTAAATCAAGGTATCAATACCAATTCCTCTAAATCAAGAACTGAAAATATAAATAATATATTAAAACAAGTATATAAATACCATTGTGTTGCCCTGAAAAAAGAGAAGCCAAGAACACAGAGCAAGAACTAAGGAATTGAGAACTGGAGGGAATTTCTGTATGCCTGTTCATCTCATGTAGATTTGTTCAATATTTTATAATGCCTGCTGCACTTTGCATGTATTTCACACCAACAAATGTCCTCTTCATGTAAGTGTTATGGGTTGACAGCAAAGGTGCCTTCTTTGACCAAAGGGCTTGTGAAAGAACCTTTTCCCTAGGGATGAGATGAAATAAAAGATACAGAGAGATGAGAGAAGCGAGAGGATCACCAGACAGAAGAGCTGCCTCCAGGGGCTCCTCTCCTCATGCTGATAGACCTTGTTCCTGCTTGTACCAGGAGTCAGAGACAAAACTCCAAGTGACTGTGCTGGGAAAGTAACAGACTCAGACAGAACAGGATCTTAGGCGTGTGGATGTCACCTTTTAGGTGTGGGCATGGCAAACTTTAATGGATGAATCACATCAAAAACAAATATGGAGGGAAAGACTTGTGAATCTTCCTCTGTTTTCTCAGCAAGATATTAATATGTCTTGTTACCTATATTAGAATAATCTCTAGAGATCTCAATCAAGCTGGAGATCCACTCTATTAATTATTTATATGGAGAGAATCCTGGAATACCTTACAATTTAGGAATACAAGGTTGGAAATAGTGAGAAAAAAATTATTTGTGTCACATTTTGGAGATAAGTTAATGCCAGAACATTCCCAGCAGTAGCTCTGGTATTTGCTCATCCACCTCCCAGCAGACAGATTGGGCACGCTAATTGTATAAATGGAATGTGAAGGGCAAAAAGTCTGAAGAAATCATCCAAGTTCACATGAGAAGCTGCAGAGACAGCAGTAAGTAAATCCCACTATAATAACACTGGTTCTTTAGGTGTTTCAGAAATACCTCCCTCTCAGGAACAGTTTAGCTTCCATGTTTATTAGGGTGTGCCAGTGAGACCAAAACACTGAAACTCAGTATCTGGTCAAATATACTAAGATTAGGAATCCCAATGAGAGATGCTGTGTATTCAAGTAACAGGAGATGCTAAAACATTCTGCCCTGAAATGAGGCAACAAACATAATAACAAACAAAAAAACCACACACTAAGACTATTTGTAGGAATATTTTTCTCTAAGTACTAGCCATTCTCAGTATGTAAAAAGCCAAAAAATATGGTGTCAGTGTATGAACACGTGAATATGAAAGCCAACTGCAGCAAAGGAAAGAGGAGAGTCCCTTCTCACTGTTCAACATGTCACTGCTCTGTAAATACAAAGTGTGCCACATTCACTATTAATGTTAGGGTAGAAGTGGAGTGCCCTTCTTCAGAAATACGTGGTAGGTTGAGCCTGGTTTTTACCTTTTAGATATATATTTTCTTGGCTTTGAATTTCTGAAGTAAGTTCCAAGAGTTTGAGCAATTTTCTATGTTTGAACTGTATTTTGCTTTGGTCTGAATGCCAGTGCCTTTCTTGGCATTAATTCTGCCTGTTTATTCTATGTACATTTGTTCATTCAGTTGGCTTGGTATCTTATAAGGTTGCTGGCAGTTGGGGCTTTTTTATTTAGTATTATTAGGTGTTATTATTTCTACAAGTCCCACTTAGCAAAACTTTCACCCTCATATTAAAATGCACAGAGCAATATCCACCAATTAATACAGGCTCTAGAAGTGACGATGCAGACACCAGGAAATAAGTATAATGAAGGAAATGTATCCTTCCAATGCTGAACTTTGTATCATATTTTGTCTTCTAAAAGAAGAAAAATGTTTCTAGCCCTTTCCAAACTCATGTCTTCTGGTAAATTACAGAATGAACACACATGCAGCATATTCACACACATGCACAAGCTCACTGAAAAACAGTCAGCTTTAAAAAAAAAAAAATCACCTTTGTGTCCAAACACGAAGTACTCCCTCAGGAAATAAGAATCAACTCAAGATGCCAGGAAAATCAAAATGCAGACATCAGAGCAACAGCAGTTCACAAAAGACAGTCCCATGATGCAGCTTTCCAGACTGGATAACTTCACNCGAGGGATCCGATGTTTATTCTGACCGGCACGCAGGCTGGCCAGGTAGCAAGAGAGCGGGCCCCGCCCGCCAAGTTCTTTATCAAGGGATACAGACAGGGGAGGGACAACAGCTGAGGGCCAATGTGGTGTGACCCAAGGTTAGAGTGACCGTCTGGCTGCTGACCAACCAGGGGGACCCTCCTCACACAGGTCACAAGACCAGGTGAGGGGATCCTGGCCAGCTGTCTTGTGGGTGGTGTTAGATCTCTGAATTCACCCACCACTGAGCTGCTGAGCCCCCTGGTTCCCCAGCCATCCCAGCTGGTGGCTCGGGGACTACAACACACAGGCACATAAGACACCTCCCTCAGCAGCTGCACAGTAAGGATCCAAAGTCACCACAAAAAAACCACCCCAAATGTGCCAGTTAGAGCTGCTCTGTAGATGTTTACATCTACTTTTCTCCTGGCTTGTCCCTTCACACCCTGGGTGTTGCATCTGAAATAAATCTGTCTGTGGTGTAGTGGGGAGCCGAAAGCACTACACAGGAGGAGAGAGTGCACTTTCCAAAGAGACGCCAAGCAGAAAATATTCACCCATAGCTGCTGGCATGCAGCATCACAGTGCTCCTCCTTTCCCATGACCCTGTACAGGTTGCCAGTGAAGCCAGGCAGCAGAGAACAGAACCAACCATTTTTTATACAGTGTTGAAGATGAGGAAGAAGAGAGGCCATGGGAACTATGCAGTAAATGTAAAGTTCGCACTGAGTGTATGAGACTGGCTAAGCTAGACTTAAGAAGTGTGGGGAAAGGCCAGCTGAAAGGTATTCTAACCCCTAAAGACACAGGAAAGGTGTAAGGGAATGCATTGCAGACAACTCATCCCAAAAGCATTGCTGTGGCAACAAAAAGAACTCATTAAAAACATTTTAAAACATTTAAAAGGGTATTTAGGAAGAAATTTGAACATTTTTAATAGTCCTTGTAAAAAGGGAATAAAAATCAAGTGGTCAGCCTTCTTTCAAATTATGAGGAAGGAACTGTAACCATGGGTGGTATTGTTCAGGTTTCTCTGACACTGCAGAACAGGTACGGGAAGCACATCAGGCCTACAGCTTTTGGTCCCCTCTGGATGTAGAGCTTATGTTGACTGCTGTGAAGTATGTGGGCTTGAGGCAGGTTTGCTCCCTTGACTTTTGTTGTAGACTAAATGTCTCTTACAGAGTTGTGTGAGAACTGGATGAATTCACTGACCCTGGTGATACATTCCTATTCTATGAATGTTTCTTCCTGCAGGGTTGATGAACAAATTCAACATTTGCAATGATTGCACAAAGGATAATTGCATAGAAGTTGGAAAAAGATTTATCATGTCTGGCCATCACATTAAACATGCTTCTGCTATTTTACCTACATACCACAAGCATAACTTCTTTCGTATTTCTAGTTATTCTGAGTTTCATAATAAAGGTCAGGGTTAATACAAAGCAGACATGTAATACATCCTGAGGTTTCTTTGGGTGGGTTTTGAGGTGTTTCTTTAATGTCAGAATGCTCTATTTATCATACTCCAGCATCTCATAAATAATTGTATGCACTGCACTGTAAACCCTAAAGGGAAATTCAGCTATTATAAAGAAACTACAAAAAAACTCATGTTCAGAAAACCAACACATGCATACACACTTCTTTCCTCACAAAAATCTCCTAGTCATTTTGTAATTGTTTCAATTACAAACTTCTATTCAGGAAACAAATGGTTTGTACATTACGCAATATAAAGAAAAATAGCTACACACAGAAATCTCTTTTCCCCCTAGACTGACAGTTTTTCAAACGCTTGCCAGCAGGTTAAAAAATGCTTCTTATAAAATCAGTTACAAGTAGTGCCACAGATAGTCATTTCAGTCCAGTCTCCTACACCATAAATATTTTTTGCCAGGACAATCCTGCTTAAAATAAATGTTCCTGTGTACTCCTTTTATTTTGCACTCTCACTCCGGCAAATTTCAGTTGCAATACTCTCAATGTATTCAGCTCTTACAAAAAAAACCAAAAAAAGAGATGTATTTCCATGGAGGACCCATTTGTCAATTATGCTTCTTGCTTCTCTTCAGTAATTCTTACTGTCACCATCCTTTGAGATGGCACTCAGACAGTTACCCAGGACCCTGAGAGGCACTTCTATTTAACTGCAGCAGGAAACATGGACAGAAACAAGTCTTCACACGGGCAAGCACTGGGGCTGCCCCAACCCATGTTGGTCCCCAGCTCTGCTCTGCGGCAGCTCACAGCGCCTGCCCACTACAAGGCACAGATGCACACCCAGGCACCGCCTGCCAAACTAAGGGTCAGGTCCTCCTACTTTTTCCTTTTCACAACATAAATTCGAGTTCCAAACAGATAGCCATACAATACAAGAAAGCAAACCACTGTAAAGCAATCTAAGGATGGTGATCCATTAACATGACCATCCCTTTCTATCTAGCATGCCCTTCATGATTTCCCTGCTACAGAACAGCACAAGTTCTACTTACAAGCTACATTTAACCTTCATGTACTACTTCTGTGAGCCAAGCTTATACCATTATGTCAGCTTGCTAAACAAAGGAAGAGCAATTTTGTAGCTGGAGAAACTGAAGCACTGAAAAGCAATGCAATCCATCACAAAGGAAGATCCTGTTGGAAAGACTGGATTCTTCCTTGCTTTTTCACTCTCCCCTCCTGCACTGCTACATGTAACACAGAACAAGAAAACTACCATGAGTATAAGAACAGGGAAAATTTAATCTTACTTCAGACATGTCTCTAAACATGGGAAATGGGAAAGTTGTATATTAGGCAGAGTGGAAACATGCATCTGCAAAAATTTACTTCATGTATCAGGCATCACAAATCAAAATATACAGAATTTTTCTATTCAAACTCACTGATTTATTGTTAAAATGCTATACATAATTAATATAATTAATTCACCTTTTAGTTGTGCTGACAAGTCCAGAAGGACTAAACTTGGATTCAGAAGTGGAGGAAAACAATTTTTTTTAAGTTATATTTTTCTGCCTGTTGGGGGTTTTGGACACCTCCTACTTTCCATAATTCTTGAGACAGATTCACAGGTTCAAAAGACAACTTTCCATGAATGTGTAAGTGAAGGAGAGCCTGTGATAACCCACCTCACTGCATCCCCTTTCCACACAGGATAGATATTAAAATTATTTAGCTCTTTGCCACACTGTAAGGTCATGGGGACTCTCATCTGAAAAACTTATTCAGTAAGTACTCCTACTCCTAAAGTTGCTCCTCTAACCTCCTGCTTACAAAATTAAAAATCTTCATGAACAGCAAGGATCTAAAGGCATTTTCTTCATTACTGGTTAAACACTCATGCTTCATATGACTCTAGCATTTATTACTTTGTTTATGTGCAAATGCTTTGTAATGTAGAGACAGGTAAGTCTGTCTTATCAGCTGACACTGTGTCAAGGTGACACTATCAAGTACTTGCAAGTATTTAACAATATTATCCTGCTGAAAGCCTTTGGGGGGTCTTATTCATGGAGGAGAGGAGCAAACTGAATTATATGGAGAGATCCACAAATATGCAGTAAACCCCTCCTTCATGGCATGGTACAGCTGCATCTGCCAAACCTCGCACCAAGTCAAATCAGAGCTGTACATACCTCAGAGGGCTACAGACTAAATTATCAGAGGGACTCTGGACAGCATTACAGTCTGTGGAAAGGATAACAGTGCACACCGCTACTTCTGACAGGCATCACTACCACTAGCACCAGAATTCTCCCCCAGAGACAGAGGAGATACTGTTTTTAAAACCAACAGAATACGGCTGAATTTGCCAAGCCACACACTAGATTTTTAGCAGTAAGCACAGATTTTTGGACATGACATATGAAAGAGGTGTTTATGATCATTCTTTAAAAAAAAAATGTAGCACCTCAGGAATACATGTGAATATATTCTCCAGCTCACCCACAACCACCATTTCCCATTCTATTGAAGAATAAAGACCTTCTAAGGCCGTTAGTAAACAACTAATTTCTTTGATCTGTTATTTTGATTCTGGAACAAAGAGTTTCTGAGCAGCATAACAAATTAGTTCACCCATAAGACAGTATGTCAGACATACTGTTGTTTTGAATGTTTTTCATCTCCCTGCTCTCTATAAGATATGCAGTACCATCTACTTTTTTTCTGAGCAATCACATATGGACCCTGATCTCTCTGCACAATACAGAATAGGCAGTGAGAAACTGCACGTTCCAAGGAATTAATGCAATAAGCTTCACATTCTACATTTATTTTATTTTTAGTCTTAGCTAAGTCTATCATATGTTCTTAAATTGAAACCAATACATTTTATTTAGTTTTAATCTTTATTTGAACTCTGTCCAAACCTCTTCTATCTTCTCCAAAATGCTTCTGTTTTAGTAGGTATGATACCTCATCCATACATCAGAACTAACAGCTAGTGCACTATATATTGAACCCATAAAGCACGCAGCTGACAAGTACTGACATTAAGTATCAGGAGAACTGCAGGAGACAGGAGCGCCTGGACTCTAGTGGCAATGATTTCTAATAGCAGAAACCTTCTTAGGTTTCATTGTGCCTCATTACTTTAATATTTCATGTGAAGTATTATATCCATTATAGATAGAGGATGACATCTTTCATTAACAGCTCTAAGACAAAAAGCACTTAACTTCTCATTACTCTGAAGAGAGTCATATTCCAGCACTAAACTTAAGAGCCACTTACAAAGCATTTAGCACCTCGTGCTTTCTTGTAGACACTTGCATTGAATTTAGTCCTCACTTCTGCTTACAGCAAGGATGATGCATTAGACACTTTCACTATTGTAAACTGTCACGGCAGAAGAGACATTAATTTACTGGGGAATTTTGCCTCCCCTCCTTACTACCCATTGCTTTGTCCCATTCTTATTCCTTGAGCTGACTTAGGGAATCTGTAAAGTCTTTCATTGAAGACCTTGGGGTTTTTTGCATGAAAGATATCTTTCTATTCCAGATAGAAGAATTTCAAGAAAATACATGAATACATCTTAAGGAAATGAAAAATCAAACTTCTGGAGAGTTGTGCTTACTTTATGCCAATCTACATGCTAAAGCAGATGATCAAACAAAAATTCATGTTTTCTTGTCATGGGGCAGCTATCCTACAACTGGGGATAGTTTGGAAAAAGGTAAGCCCTGAAAGAAAAATGTAAAAAAAAAAAAATAGAACAAACTTATTTTTCTGCATTTATTGGCAAGTAGAAAAGAATTGGCAGATAAGAAGCATGAAAATTCCTTTTCTCCCCTACAGAACATTATGCTTTAAAATACATGTACACCAGTTGTTTCATTTTCTAATCTTGTTCTATTTTCTGACAATATCATGAAGATTTGATTCCTGTACCCTTTACTTGCATTGTAAAGCATTTTACTTTGTGATTCCAATCAAATTCAGAGAAACTATTTTAAAAGTGATTGCTAGCCTGATTATGGGTGACAAAACTCAGTCTGTATCTTGCCAAGGTCATCAGAGAGGAAAAAAAAGTGATTTGGCAAATCTGTCTTTTTTTTTCCCTTTTTTTTTTTTTAACCTCTGAGAAGCATAGACTCAAAAAGGGAAAGGAAACAAAATATCTAGTTCTCAGTACAAGCTAGAACAATCTAGGTGACAGACCTGCATCCTGACTGCAGCTGTCCTCAGGCAGTTGTACACGCCCAGAATCTTTTAAGTATTTCTTCCCCTCTCCCACTGCGTTACGAGGCTACGGGTTGGGTAAAGGGTTTGGACCACACCTTCCACACACAGAGACATGCAGACTCTCGCTGAGACTGTCGCAGTTGTGACTCTAACCTGTTGAACTCAGTGCAGTACAGCCATTCTTTTTACTAACTTTGTGTTCATTGCACCAAATGCTCCCCTTCTACCCTTGTATCACCATCCAAACTACCTTAACACCTGAGGCAACTTCAGGCCATTTCCACAGGCTCTTCAGCTTTTGTTCACATAATATGAAAAAGCTTTAATAAAAGAGAAAACTGAAATTTACAGTCCTAATAAAAGTTTATTTCCTTATCAGTAGCAATAGCTACTATATTTTCAGCTGCCCAGTAAGTTACAGACTTCCTTACTCATTAACTCAAGAAATAGACCAACTCCTTTGAGCTCATAGTAAATCATAAACTATAGAGCTTCTCATCACTGCCAAGCTATGTAACCTGAATTCTCTCTTCAATCAAAGCAGCTTCCTCATTACCTGTGTCTGACATTTTTTTCACCTCAGTTCTTATCTTCTTTGTTCCTTTCCCATCAATTTCAGCCAGCATTCTGTTTTCTAAACTACCTCCTACTTTTCTAGACATCGTATTCACTGTGCAGGTATGCTCTGATGACAGAAGCTGAAAACATAATGTATACTGGTATGATCAAAATACGTTGCATTTTGTGGAGTTTCCTTTTCTAGCTAAACGTGACCTGAAATGGGAAATATGGAATTCTAATATTTCAATCTTCTAGACAGACAAAAAATCCTTGAAAGACTGTAAAGAAGTGCAGGGCAGGGGAAGGAAAAATAGGAGCACTGCCTTGGGGTTGAGGGGAGAACAATTCAATTGGATTTACTCTATTGGATGTACTGTTCTTCCAGAAACTGTACATGAATGACCAAAAATTGTCAGAAGGAATATAATACCACAAGTTACAAACAGCAAAGCTTGATTAATTGATAAAGAAATTTTTCTTATTATTGTATCTATTTAAATTTCTGCATAAACATTAAAGAAAATTGAGGTAGTAATGAGGTGTCAGGTAAAATAAGAATTGGCTAACAAGCAACAGGAAAGAGCTCTTGAGCACAATATTCAGTTCCCTCACCAGCATGTTGAAGGGATATGAAAGCTCCCCAACTATTTTACTCCATTGCTGTCTACTTTTATCACTCTGCTAAAGTCAAAGAATCACTCCATTTTTTTTAGAAATTACAGCTATTGATTTCTCTCTTTTTCCTGTCCTTGTAGGAGAAATATGACTTATGAAGGGTTTCTCTGGTTGGTTTGGGCTTTGTTATTTTTGAAAGAAGACTTCTCCTTCTTCCCTCCCATTTGTTCCTCTCTGTAATTCAAAGAGACCAGAACTAAAACCAAGAAAAAAGAGACACTGACAGCCCTGGTCTTTCTAAGGTCAACCACCACAGTAAAGAACACCCTTGGTGGTTTCCTTAACTCTGCTTGAAAAAGGGCACAGACAAAGCTCACATGTTCTTTGCAGAGACAGTGTACATAACTGAATCCCCACAGCCACATCAGACAAAATTTATTTGTACAGCAGGAATCACATCATCAGCCTAAGGAAATAGGGATCATTTGGGAATTAAATATACCTAAACCTCTGGATCACTACAAACAAATGAGATTACTCTGTGGTTCCAATCTCACCACCCAAATACAGCTCTTACATACTCTTTAATTACTAATGAGAACTCCTGGTCCCATGGAAGAAGCTCTTCAACCCGCTCAGGGCTCATCTAAGGGACACAGCACTTAAAAATATTGATTCACTCTCTCTGCTTAGTGGAAACGTCCACAGACAAAGAAAGGCTGGCTGCAGTGCATAATCAGAATTCATTTTGGTAGGATTTCTCTTTTCTACTTTCCTAGTTTGATTAACATATCCTGATTTCAAACTATTTTTAACAAGTCATTTTTCTTCAATCAAAGGGCAAATGCTTTTTCAAGAATGTCACTCATCTAAATTATCCATCATTTTATAGTTTCCTGACAAGCCTCAAGAGACTCTACCATAGAAATAAAATCTACAGCTGAATTAACTTAGACTGCTTTATGGGGGCCTGCTATTACAGAAGTGCACCAAATCTTGAAGATTGTTGAAGGCTGTGGTCCTTAGCACTTAATTCAGTTTTTGCAATAATTATCCACAGTACATGAGAATACTGGGACCAGAATGTAACTTTTGTTGAATCTACATAAAGCTGAAAGGATTCTAATAAAATCAGTGAAATTATTTTGCATTTACAAGGGTAGAATTAAAACAAGAACAATCTTACCAAGGGTAAGAAAACCCTTTTGATTTTAAAAATGGAGTAATTGGGTGGATTTGAAAACATATAAACAGACAGTCATGTGTTTTGTGTTTTTATTGAATTGTTCTGAGCATGAAATAGCAAGAACATCTAATTTCTCAAATTCAGGCTCTCCTGAGAGTGCAAAACCACCACTACCAGCCAAGATTTCTTGCTTGGCTGATGGTTACCAATATTGACACTTGCTGGTACTCTGTGTTGTGAATAATTCAGTAATGCTGAGTTGTTCAGTGACAAACTATGGAGGGTAAAATGAGATCTGACATTGCTGCTTACCTGTTTGTGCTTCACAGCAGAATTAATAAGCAGGATCTCTCTGTTAAGCCTCAGGATTACTGCAAAGATATCTGAATCAAAATGCCCTCATAAACACTCCAGGTGTTTGCTCCACTCCAGCTGAAAGGAAGACAGCAAAGCAGGTCTTTGCCCAGCATTGCTCAGGAACTTAAAAGTAATTGATTGCTGTAAATAAAGCATTTGACTGAATCTAGAACAATGCTGTTTGCTTCCAAGACACAGAATTAGAAAGAAAATAAATTTCTTCTCTGGAAAAGAAGGAACTGAAGGTCACAGCCACTGTCTGCTAGATCCAGCTACGCCACTGTAGAAGGGAATGGTTACCATGTTCTGCTACACCTTTTACTGAGAGTCAAAAACATCTACAGAGATGTCAGTTGAGCCCTTCAACACTTCTTAATTTGTTCAGACAAAACCACTTATGTCATCTTTGGCCTGGCTTGAGTTGACCTGCATGGATTTGGTTGACCTGCATGATCCTGGGTTAGAGAGCACTTTCAGCACCTGCTTTAGAGGAAGTTGATAGAGTACTTGATAGAGTGAGGTTAAGCTCCAAAATGGATCATGTCTTCTTAGGCTAAGAGCATTTGAAGAGAAGGAATCTTGATTTACACCTGATGTGGCTGTGGGGAATCAGTTGTGTGCACCAGTGCTGCATCCTCTCCACATCCTACACTGGGCTCTTCTTCCAGTAAGGTTAAGAAGGCCCTAGACTGTGTTCTTTACAATGTTACTTGACCTTAGAAACATCAACAGAAATACTAGAGCAATGGAGCACAGATGAGTCAGTACCTTCTTCCACATCCGTAACTGGGTCCAGAAAATTATGTCTATGAAGGGCTTGGAGCAAAATGCCAAGAGCCTGTAGTCCAGCCTGAGAGTGTGTTGCCAGGCCACTGGTGGAGTTTTTTCTGTGGCAGTTACCAGTCTCAGGACTTCTGTAACACAAAGGGCTTTTGCAAAGAAAAAATTGGCATGAACTGAACCCCAGTCTGTACAGCTATTGACTGATAACACTGATAACTGTGCCTTGTGAGCTTCCAGCATTAAGGGTTTTTCTTTATCTCAGTAATATTTATGTTGACTTCACATTTTTAAGGGGAGGGATTTGGGGACTAGAGTCATCAAAACACACTTAAATGAAACAATGCAAATCCCTGTAGTGCCTTGAGTTCTTGCAACACAAAACAATTGTTTCTTCCCTTTATTTGCATAAAAAAGACACCAAATCCCTCTTTTCTCTAAGCCCATAGGGAGGGTTTCCAAAGCACATGAGACACAGCAGGTTCATCCAGTCAGATGGAGAAGCAGAGGGCATTTATAGTGCTAAGCTTTCTACAGCACAAGAGTGTGGTAGTAAGCAATTATTTTCTTTAAATCAAAAATGAAAAGGGTATGCTAGTAAAAAGCATAAGCTTTACAAAATCAAAATGCAGTTCTATAAACCCTAAAGTGCACCTGTGATTACCAAGCATGAGTAATAGCTCACTGCTCAAGACCACTAAAACTTTCCCTGAAGGGCATCAATTTATCTGCATCCAAAATTTTCTCTGCAGCACTAGAAACCCAGTATTAGTCATGTACAAGACCGAGAAATCTTAAGCAAAACAAGTGTCAGCCATTAAGTTGACAATTTTCATTTTACTGCCGCAGAGGCAAACAGAGTCATACAAAAAAAAAAAAAATCCAGCATCAATAATGAAAAATAAATGAGATGTAAAACCCACATTCAGTTTCACTGATCTGCCTTTTCATGGTTGTAAAATTGCAGCCTGTAGACACCATGTAGTGTCTAAAAAACATGAGTTTAACAGTTACTGGACCAACTTTGTCACTTGATATGAAAGACATTTTGATTAGGTTAAAAGTACTTTCAGTAATAGTAGCATTGGAAAAAATTGTCTTTATATAGTATTTGCAATTATTTTTTTATTTTTCCCCTAAATTTTTATTCCTTGGTTTGTTTCTTTTTATGCTAAGAAGGAGATGCTGCTATCATTAGCTGTTTTAATACTTGCAGTCTTTGTAGGGACACCACTGAGCTGTAGCCTGAGAGGGCTGACTTTGTACTATGTGTTTACTCCCATATAATGGATGCTGTACGCTGTCTTGCTAACATTTAGTTATGTAGGAGTTCTCAACCTCACAGAAAATAACCTGCTGCTGAAGAAACACTTCTATGTGCAAGATGACATTATTCTCTCATTTTTATCTTTATGAACTCTGGGTTCGACAAAGATGTGTTTTAGTCCTGGCAGAGTCTATGGCAGGTTAAGCTGGTTTACCGAGTACATTAAACTTTATGAGTTACCGCAATTACTACATTACTGTGGAGGGAGGTTCTCATGGTTTACCCACAGCCAGTAGCCAAGTCCCAAGCAGCCACTCAGTCACGCCCTCACCAGAGTGACTGGGGACAGAATCAGAAGGGTAAAAGCTGGAGAACTCGTGGGTTGAGATAAAAACAGTTTAATAGGAAAAGCAAATGCCATGCCCACAAGCAAAACAAAACAAGGAATTAATTCACTGCTTCCTATGGGCAGGCAGGTGTTCAGCCGTCTCCAGGAGAGCAGGACCCCATCACATGTAACAGTGACTTGGGAAGACAAACGCCATCACTCTGAACATCCACCTTTCCTCTTTCTTCCCTCCCCGCTTTCTATACTGAGCATGATGTCACATGGTCTGGAATATCCCTTTGGTCAGTTGGGGTCACCTGTCCTGGCTGTGTCTCCTCCCAGCCTCCCATGCACCCCCAACTTCCTCACCAGCGTGGCAGTACAGAAAGCAGAAAAGGCCTTGGCTCTGTGTAAGCCCTGCTCAGCAATAACAAAAAAATCTGTTATCAACCCTGTGTTCAGAATAATCCAAAACACAGACCCATACCCGCCTCTGTGAAGACAATTAATTCTACCCCAGCCAAAACCAGCACAGAGGGTAGAACTTCTTTGGAAAATTTTGACAAAAAGCAAGTACAACTGTATCCTTTTTTCTTCCTCACACATACACACATGGTTCACATGTATTTATTTATTTATTACCATCTATTCCAAAGCTAAAAAAGATTCCAGGAAATGCCATATATTGTCATGATAATATCTAAAGCTGAAAGCTTGAAGCTAATCATTAGGCTTAACAAATATCAAGGGAGCTCTACCTACGGATCAGCAGTTCTGAGTTGGGCAATAGGGCTGACACTTTGCACACCTGCTTGTGCCTACTGAGGGTTCTCACTCTTTGCTTTTCTGAATTTTCTATGCATATTTCAAATAGAAAAGAAAAAAAAAAACTAGTAATGGAGATTAGCTGAAAAATTACTTTGTCCAATTCCCCTCTTAACTCTTGCTGTGATACAATGATAATTTTTCATGCCCAGAAGGAAGCCAGCAGTCTGTCACACAGGTGGGTTATTTTTTCAGGTTGAAGAAATTAATTTGAGCCATTCTTAGCTGTAAATATTTTATGCCAAACAACATACACAGAAAGCCCCATACCAGACAGCTGAATGCATTTTGAATTTTCCATGTTAAAATTGAAAACAAAGTTTCCTGATCTATTTTTATTCTGACACAGTAAAACTGGTGACCTGAAAGTCAACTTCGTTGGTTTTTTTCCACTTCAGTTCTGATCTGTTCCGTGCTCCTGGTATACTCATAAATGAGGAGATCAAGGAGGAGGGATCAAGTATCAGTCCTGCAGCTGCAGGAGTACTGAGCTGACAAAAAAGTCCTTTCAAGACCATTGACGACCCAGATTCATCCCCAGCTCTGTCAGCTTCTCACAGCCTAGATTTGAGGAAGAACTGTGATTGTGATGGCAAAAATGACTCTCAGAGGCTTATTTTGATTGGCAGAACTCTCAAGCAGCCTTTATAACACAACAATGAAACATGAAATATGTACTTCTTTAAAATAAATTACAATTTCCTGCTTCCTGCCATGAGTCAGATCTCACATCAGAATTAAGTCAATGCTTTGCAGAGGCAAAGTCAGGCAGGTTCTCCAAAAGGTAGAGGAAGGTGCTACCTATTGTCAGGCCAGAAGGCCATTCCACATGTCTGCCAGTGAAAGTTCTGTTAAAGCTCACATACAACAAATTGCCTAAAAGCATTTTTCATGGGACTGTACCCAAAGTACCTAAGAGTAACAAATATTTCGCAATAAGGTACATTCTTAAGTGCTTCTCTGCTATTGTTTCAGACCCACAGAACTTTAGCCTGGAGGTACAGCTAGATTCCTTATTACGTGTCACGCCAACATCCCACAGTGCTGTTGCTTCAGTCATGAAAACGATCAAATTAGTATCAACAATGAAATAATATTCTGTATCCAAAAGTAGGTGACGGTAAATACAATGGCAACTGAACTTCGATCTCTTTCTCCATTTCATTTTGTTTCTTTTGCCTACTAAATTAGTTTAAAGAAATCATGAAAAGTCACATAGTTTCTTGAAATGTATCTGAATAGTTCTGACTTGTGACTCTCAGAAATAGCATTAGCACATGTTCCCTTCATAAGTTCACAGCTTATGATAATATGAAAAATAAAATCATAAGAGCATATGAGAGTTACTGAAAAAATGAAAAGGAGAAATACCAGCTTCCCATTGGTAGAAAATAAATAATGAAGTAAAAAAGACAAACTTGTAAAAGCCACTGCCTACATACTTCTGATATACCACCTGCTCTGACAATAACTTTTACATGTCTCCATCTCCTATAGGATCTTACTCTCCGACATAACTTCTCTTCTTTCTCTGGACTGCATACTTCCTGAGATTTTTCCATAAAGCATGGCATGCGTGCTCATGTTAGAGCATGGTGCTAATAATGTCAAGGTCATGGGTTCAATCCCCGTATGGGTCATTCATTTAGGACTTGGACTCAGTGATCCTTGTGGGTCCCTTCCAACTCAGAATATTCTGTAATTCTGTGGAAATGGTGTTTACACCATTAATGGTGTCTACACAAAGAGCAAAACAGTCCTCAGTGGCTTAGCCGACCTTATTTTAAATTGAGAAAAACTCTACAAAAGGCTGAAGAATATACAACAGGGTAGTTTTGGAGCATTTTCTATTGTATTGAGGCATTGCATTTTCTATCATAGAATCACAGAATTATAGAATTGCCTTGGCTGCAGGGGACCTTAAACATCACCTAGATCCAACTCCCTACTGTGGGCAGGGACATCTTTCACTAGACCAGGTTGCTCAGAGTCCCATCCAATCTGGCCTTGAACATTTCCAGGGATGGGACATTCCATCTCTTCTTTGGGCAGCCTGCAGTGCCTCACCATCCTCACAGTAAAAAATGTATTCCTAATATCTAATCTAAACCTACTGTCAGTTTGAAGCCATTCCACCTTGCTCTGTCACTCTTGTAAACAGTACCTCTCCATCTTTCTTGTAGGCTCCCTTCAGGTACTGGAAGGTTTCAATTATGTCACCTAGAAACCTTCTTTTACAGGCTGAACAATTCCAGTTCTCTTAGCCTTTCATGTGGTATTTTTTTCCCTGTAACATTTCACCTTCAACCCATCTCACAGACTTCAGTTGAAATTGCAAGAAAAGAAATCTCTCATAATGCAAAAATTTCACAGAAAACTCAGCTGAACCAAAAAAAAAAAATTGGACTCTGGATATTTATCTAGATATGAACTTGCTTAAAATCATTTGGTATTTTCTCATTCAAGGTACTTCCTTAGAGTAGGACTTTCTAGCAAGTTCAGTTTGCCTTCAGTTTCAGGGAACAACAAGGGCTATTTTCTTCTACATGCTCTTTAATACCTGGCTTCTATATTGAATATATGAAAACATTTGTGAATCTCAAGTACTCATAAATTTGTAATTTAAAGATAGCAAGTAAATAAAGGATGTCTGACTGTAGGACCCTGAGTAATCACAGCATCTCCTATTTGCCTGAAGAAGATCCTTCTTGGATACTTCTGTTTGCTTGAACACAGCCATGTCAACAGGAACAATGTGAAACTCCAGTTCTTTGAGGTGGTCCTACATCACACAAGAAGTTCACATGCTGATGCCTTCTGAGAGGCTCATCACATAGACTGCTTTGGCAGAATGATGGCAGCAGCCCTAGATTCTGTCAAAATTTCCCATGCAGAGCTGTGGCACATAACACTTTCCCTGCAGACTGAGGGGTGTGAAATGTTAAGGTATATTATTAGGTCAACTTTCTAAATTTTACATCTAGGTAATTTTCACAGGTAAACTCCTTTTCTGCCTTCTCCATCCATGTTAGTCCTTTTATAATCTCTTTCAATACTAATTATCTGTAGTTGTACTTAAAGTGGGAGTAGAACAGAAAACTAGTCAAGTTGGCAGCCTGTAAATCCTTGTGTGGATATCAGCTTCAATGACCTTTGCATTATTTATTTCACTTACATATACTAATGATCTTAAAAACTCTATACAAACTGATCAATGAACCAAGCATAAGGCTGTCTTTAGCCAGCTGCTGCAGTGCTGTGTAATAGCACATAGCAACTGGGTGCAATACCTTGAAGAGAAGGTAACAGGCTACTCAAATGAGAATACATGGAGATTTTACTTCACTGACCTATGTGGGAGTCCAGAGTGTGGGGAATACCTCTCTGCCTGTTTTGAGGAGTTTTACCCCCCTGGAACACACTGGTTTTGACCTTCATCCATGGAGAAAGCTGCCAACTCTCTGGGAAGAATTTGAACGCACAGCGGTGTGAACTAGATGATAGAATATTATGTAAGGTATCACAGGGTGAAAATATAAAGGTGTTGGGTTTGTTAAAGTAGCAAATAGATAAAAAGCAAAAAACTCCAAAATGGAGGATTGTTGTTGTTTTATAACCTTCTTCTTCTTCTTACTACTCCATTTAATGCAGAAAAATTGTTTAAAGTGATTGGATAGAAAAATCCACAGTTCCTGTGGACATATTAAAAACATTTGTTGAATATTGGTAGAAAAGTGAAAATATCTGTCGTTTCAAACACTGATTGGATTGTTTAGCTTTAAAAATGCTGGGTTATCTTGATTTCAGTGGCATTCTGTGCATTTTCCTCAGCATTCACATCCCTCTGCTGTACTTTTAACTTTTCTGATAAGACTTAATAAACTATCTGAGGGCAGAGAAGGCTGAATGTCCATTAATTGACCAAAATCCAGGCAAGGACTCAAAAATCCTCCCCCAGCAGGGGAGAAATGTTTTAAGGCACAGCAAGATCAGCAGGTGGAATTCAAAACAGAATCCCACAACCTATAGCAGTAACATTCAGTCAAACTGCAGTGTTCTGCTCCTCCTCCCATGGCCTCACTTAGGAACATTCAGAGGTGAGGCTAAGGTTGTGTCTCCAGCTAGACAGTGTCCAACCAGCACAGCTGTAGTCTTGGTTCTCTGCCCTCTCTGACAAAGCATAAGTCCTTACTAAAGTATCAGAGATTCAAGCTGTTAAGTGCAGCCTGGTAGCAACCCATTCTACTACAAATTTTGGCTCTCCTTACCTCTCACAACATCTCTCTCCAGGGTACACCATAGCCATAGGAAATGGCAGAAGTAGAAGCTCAGTAAGTGTAAGAATCTTAATTGCTCAGGCTAGTACAGCTGATGTCATATCCAACATAGGCAAAACAGATTCACGTCCTTTGGTCAGCACCTGTTCTGCCTAATGTCTTGAACTGGCTCCAAGAATGGTTTTATGCTCCAAGAATAAACCCTTGACACAGAGAACATCCAATTTCCTAGAAATGCTGATATTTAGCTGTACTGTATCTGCAGCATGGTACGGGTGACAGCCAAGCAGGCAGATGACCTTTCTCCTGATAATTGGCTTCAAATAAAATTAAAAGCTCAGATAGCTATAAATTGGATTAAATTTTTAAAAGTCACTTTCAAGCCTGGTTGACAGCTCCAGCTGGAGACTATACACTTCCATCCACTGGTGAAGTAAAATGTAGCCAGTTGCAATGCTGCCTCTCCAGTGAGATGAGAGCAAATGATTCTGTCTCTCCAGTGAGATGGGACCAATTCTGTAGATGACAAAGGAGTTCCTAACATTTAGTTTATTCTGTCTTATCTCTCAGGTGACAGTCAGCCAGGGCACCAGCAGTGATATCTTCTCCTGCCTTCTAATAGCTCAAAAAAAATTGAACAATGAGCACCAGTGACCTGGACCACATTTGAACTAGAATTCTATGTTGTACAAAGAGTCTCCACAGCTGCGAGCAGTTCCTTGTCCTATTTACATCTTAAAACCAATCTATCCTGCACATAAACTTGAAAGTTTACCTGAGTGGTACATCATCCTGATTTTTTCTCATGTGTTGACAACAAAAACAGACGAATGAAAACTTTTACAGACACAGAAACACAGATTCAAAGCACACTATACAGGAATGGAATTTCCTTAATCAACTATAGACGTATCTTACTAACAAATACTCTGACCTTTGCAAAAAAAAAAAAAGGAAAATAAACAAGCATGGGGCTATTATAGCGATATAATAACCACCTAGAACTCCTCTTGTCAAGCAGCTTACATGAGAAACTGCTTTGGCTCCTCAGCTGCCTTCAAATCAGATGTGTGAGGATGCCAGTTCAGAAAGATCCTGGCCAGCCTCACTGTTCTCATAAAAATTTTGCCATTTCTTCATTCACCATCCTGTAGTTCACAGAAACTTGTTGAAAACAAAATTACAAAGAAAGTCCATTTTGAAAGTTATTCCAAGGTCAGATCAGGTATAACTTAAGGCTTACCCAGAAAACATAGAATTCCAGTTCAAGAAGATGCCAAAGATGTTTTTGCAGTTTTACCTTAGAGTTGCTTGCCATGCTGCTGCAACGAGAAAGAATACTTTATAAAATATGCGCTCTTAGAGACAATTTGTTCTGGCCTGGCTAAGTAATAGGTGAGTGTGTTATTTTGAACAGTAACAATTATACCTCTTCAATAATTACATTCTGTTGTTTTTAAAACTTTTGAATGATGAATTACTGGTGTGATCTCCAGAGAGAAGTGTGTAATCCCCTTGCTGTGCTGCAAAGTGCCCCAGGAGCGCCATATTGCTGAACATCCCACAGGCTGCCAGGTGTTCTTGGGGCTCAGGGCACTCCAACGATACAACCACCTGTCTAGTAATAGTTGGATTCAATGACAAAAAGATTTCTTCACATTCACTCGTATGTGTTTAAACAGTGTCCATAACTTATTTCACCCTACAAAGCAAGAATCCCCAGAAAAATCAACTACCATTAAAAAAACCCAGGTACACATTAGGAGAGAGATTTCTCTGGCACAATTGAGAGCTACATTCTTAATATAAAAGTGCAGTATCAGATAAGGATCTGATCCATCCAATTTGAATTCTATAATATACACATTCTTTAAAATTAAATACTTGAACTGCCAACTCCATCTAACTGCCTCATTACTGTTCATTCATTTCCTGTCAGCACCACAAAAATAGTTAGGAGAAGGATTTTCCACGAGGAGAGAGCTCACAATGGAAAGGGGAAGTTTCTATAAGGAAAAGGGAGAGCATGTAGGCAGCAGAGATGAGTGCAGGGGAAGCAGATCAGTTTTGGGCCACTCAGTATTGAGGTACAGGATCAAACAGCAGAAAAACAAACTGAACCTGGAGAAATGAGGCTTGGAAGGTGTTAGGAGTGCAGGTAGCTATTTAAGTAGTTTAAGTTGAAGGGGACATTATGTACCAGGAAAGACAAATTTCATGTTCCCTGTGTCCTCTGAGTGTAAATAAGAACCCTAACAAGCCAATTCTCAACAGTGTAAGGAGACTATACTAATGTATACACTCCAACCCAGTATTATCACGTCTAGAGATCTCCTCTGCACCACTAGCAGAAGAAAGCTTCACGGGCAGTATTAGGTCATTGAAAGCAGCACTGAAAACTACCCACTTGGCTATCTACTATCCAATGAATAGGTACTTATTTTATTTGCCTTTCTTATACTACAGGCTGTGAGACAGTCTGATCATCTGAATTTCAGAGCATCTTCTGCATGGAAAAAGGCAGCCTAAAGCCAGAACACCTGCCTGTACTAGTAGTCACAGTAATCCCTTATAGTACCCCCCACCATGCTGGAAGGAAGGCCATTGCTGTCCCCCTTCTCTTTTCAGAAGAGAACAGGCAGCAACAGAGAGTCAGCTGGAGAGTGAGAGGACTTCAGAGTTTAATGCTCAGCTCCTGCTGAACCCCCAGCCAACCTCCATTGCTGCTGTGTGATCAGAGGAGAGCTGGGGAGAGAGAACTTATCAATGACAAACCAAATGGGAACCACTCACACTAACCAACTCTTGTCCTATGCCTTCTAGTAAAGGGGCATTTATCTCTGTTTTTGTTTTACAAGGGCAGTGGATTCACGTATTTTTAATAAAGAAAAAATAACTTACAGCCACATCCCTACTGCACAGTGAAGTGCAGTCCCTTCTGACACTAAGCAGCATTGCAATGGCTTTGCCTTATACCCAGCCTGGAGAAGTGCCATCCACCAGGTTCACTGAACTAAACTCAGTATAGCACATAAGTAACTGCAGACCTTTAAACCACCAGACAGCTGCAAAATTTGGTCATCTTGTGTGGATGTCTACAAAGTTTATGTATATATGCAAATCAAACTAGCACAAGAATAGATGTCAAAATAAACAGTGGAAATACAATTGATCACACAACTATAGCAGATCTTTGTTTCTCTCTTCCTAAGTGCTGACTACAAGAGTAACTATTAAATTTCAACCATTACTGTGTCTTGATTTGGTAATTGCACTTCTCTGCATTGTGAGAGTTTAAAAAATGGAGTAATAGCTCAACTATGTCTGATTATGAGACTAATATGATTGATTTTCTGACTAACAAGGATACTAGAGAGAACTCTCCTGGTCCAGAGAAATCAGTGTCTAATGACACAAAGTCATGTATTGGCAGAAGCACCATAAAGACGTTTTACATAAAAGCCCATTGTCTAGCCAGCTTCGGAAATCCAACCTGAAATACAACTATATCAAGTTGATAGCACCTCTTTCAGTACCACATGATAACACATGGTTATTACATTTTGTTATTGTACAATGTTTTCATACATAGCTTGTTTCTGTCTACACTGCCAAGAATCTAATTGTAATAAGTGACTACCATATTACTAGCTTGAATGAGACCCTGTTTCTCTAGGGCTGAATTTTTCAAAATAATGACTGAAAATCAGAGTCTAATGCTTACCACTTACTCTCAAATTGTCATTATGTGCCTGCAAAAGCAAAGACCTCAAAGAGGTTTCATAGTGCAATAGATATGCCAAATGTTGAGAATCATTCCTCATCAACGTCTTCATCTGGAGGGTTCTTGGGAAACATCTATTCAAATAGTCAGGAAAAAACGGATAGAAGGTGACGGAACATCTCAAACATAAACCACTGCACTTTATATATACGCATTTTCATTGTAGCATTTTGGCCTGTATTATTCTCCACCTTAAGTGCCCATTTAAACTGAATTTTCAGCTTTCAGCAGCACCGTGCGTAGAAACATTTGTATGTCTCATATGGTTCTTCCCCCTTTTCCAAAACTTATCTTTTCCCCACAATAACACAAAAAACTCACTTTCTGTTAATTGCTCAGTAAAAGAAAGTACCCTGGGGCTTTATTAAGTAAGATTTCTGAGAGACTGAACCATGTGTGACTAAATTGGCTACATAAGTGGTTTCTGGAGGGCATAGAGCAGTATTCACAAACATAATCGCCTTTCACCTTGATGTTAATTATACACTTTGCCATTCAAAATAAGTTATGGCCATGAGCTAAAGCATTTGTAAAGTAAACATGTCAGGAAAGCAAGATACGGGCGAATTAATTAAAATAGTAAATTCAGCCCTATTAAAAATGCCTTTTCTTTTTATGCTCAATCTCTAGTGTGGTCTAAACAGAAAACAACCACTGGTCTCTACAATAAAGGCAGCAAATTTTCATCTCTCTAGGTTGCTTTGTTCAAAAATAAAAATATAATGCACAGGTCTTTTCCTCAGAGTATGAAAATAAATGGGTCTTCCTGGTTAACAACAATTTGAAGAGCTGGAAGTGCCTCAGGGTCTCATAAAATACATTTCCCCTAGAAAAAAAAATGTTTCACATAACCTATCATTTTTACATTTAATTTTCTGTTTGGGGTTTTTTCTTCCCTTTTTAAAATCAAGGATATTTATACAAAAACAGAATCTTTATTTCTGAACTCTGCTCTACTCCATTGAAGTCAATATGACCCATTTTTGAGCGTAAGTTTTCCTGGTGGAGTTTGTTGCATATTGTTTAAGGGAGGACAGTAAGAACCCAACAAAAATCACCACGATCCAGAAAGCCTCCAACGCAAAGAGATGGCATCCAGAATTTACTGACTGCCAATAGCAATTAACGGTAAGTTTAGAAAAGTATGTTCCAGACCTGGCCAACTTTAAAGCACTGGCTCAGCTGAGACAAAAGTACTAGATTTTACAGATCTTGGGGGCATTTAAGAAACATCAAAAAGAAGATGCTTGGAAAAAAAAGGAGGTTTTTTGCCTTAAATTGGCATCTGCCAATCTATTAACAGGATACCATACAGTTGAGGATACAGAACAAAGAGACAGTTCAAGTTTTTCCTGTCATTTCAAGCTTTGAAAAAACCCTGCTCACTTCCTACTGGATAGACCACCTCAGCCCCTCAGAAGTCCCACTGGGGCACTGCCTCTGAGTCCAGGCTGTGCTCTCTTCTACATTGCCTCCTACTTCAAACTCCAAAATTCAGTGTGAAGAATTCTGTTTCTCATTTGATTGAGATCTCCATTTTCACTCTCTTCTCCATCCACCATTTTGTTTGTCTGATACCTAAATGCTAACCAAGTCCTCAGTGCTCCTCTGTAAGCCCACAAAAAACCAAACTAAAATATAAAAATAAATGTATGCAAGCTTCAGAAAAATATATGACAGATGAATACATATAGAAGATGAATCCACTGAAAGGTTCAGTAGCTGGTAAAATATGCTGGGGAAGTTTATTTTGTTTGTCTTTATGCTTTTTTTCTAAACCACTGCCGATGAGTTGTGTTAAATCAGACTGCTGACACAAATAATCCTTTGATCTGAGCTAGCAGGATTGTTCTTATGCACTGTCTGTACAATACCTCCATTCTCTGTTCTCTCTTTTATGTTTCTTTATAGGAGTTAAGACTAAGCTTCTTGCAAAACAATTTTGTTGATATCTGACATACTTTATAAACTAAGTAATATTTCATAAGCCTGTAACATCACCCATTTGAGTCATACTGGATATTACTTACAAATATAATAGATTAAATTAATACTAGAAGTATCATTGTGAAGCGCTTTCTTTAAGATTACAATACTAAAGTTTAGATAAAGAATTTCTCACCTCCTTCAGGATATTAACTGCAGGCCCAAAGGAATGATGAGGGCATTGAAAAAGCACACAATAGAATAGAAAATATTAGGGAAAATTTTAAAGCCTCTTTCAAGTCATTATTTTCACTGACCAAGTTTATTTCTTCCTTCATAGGCTACAGTTTAAGTCTTAACTCAAACCTCTAGAAAGTATTAGAGTTCCCCTGTACTGGGAACTTGTGAGACTGGGACCGCTCACAACACAGACATGGAGGTTCTTGAGTGTCTCCAAAACAGAGCAACAAAGCTGGTGAAGGGTCTGGAGCACAAGTCTTATGATGAGCAGCTGAGGGAGCTGGAGTTGTTTAGCCTGGAGGAAAGGAGGCTCAGGGGTGACCTTATCACTCTCTACAACTGCCTGAAAGGAGGCTGTAGCCGAGTGGGGGTTGGCCTCTTCTCCCAGGTAACAAGTGTTCAGACAGGAGGACATGGCCTCAAGTTGTGTCAGGTGAGGTTTAGACTGGTATTAGGAAAAATTTCTTCACTGAAAGGCTGGTCAGGCATTGAAATAGGCTTCCAGGGGATTCACCATCCTTGGAAGTGTTAAAAAGGCATATGTGCATGTGGCACTTGGGGACGAGTTAGTGATCAACACAGTGGTGCTGAGTTAACAGTTGGACTCAATGATCATAGAGGTCTTTTCCAGCCTTAATGATCCTATGATTCTATGAAAGGCATTCTCAGTTTTTAGTTCAAATCCTCATCTAAAATCCTCTGTGAGATGCTTAGAGATTTCAGTGCTTTTGTCTTCTTTGTAGCACTTCAAGTGATGCATACTACTTGAAAACACACTTAGTACTAAACTCTCTTAATGACCATGAACGTTTTGAGGTATTTTGAAAGAAGATGCAAAATTCTCCACTACAGATTATTAGAAAATTTATTACAGTCCACTCTTATTTCCCTTCAAATTTCACTGATTTCTATGCCCTTTCTTAGGAAAAATGTCAACACCATTACCCAGCTGATCATTTTGCTGGCAGTTTAGATAAATATCCTATGCCCCATTATTAATAATCTTTCTGAAATGTATCTTTTTTGCCAGTTCTATGTTCCCCTCTATTTTCAAACTGTTAAATAACAGCTGAGGAATCTTATATGCAGCAGTCAATTCAGATGTATTATTATGTTCAGGTTGCGCTACTGTACTTTAAGACATCACTCTGATCGGTCTGCAAGTCAGCCTTTGCCAGGTCTTGCCATAAAAACTGCTAGTTTATAGCACACGAGAAACATTTCAGAGATGACTCTAAGCCAGTCTCTAGGTGTGATGTTTTAAGTATATGAATCAACAACCACGAAGAATAATGATTCAAGGTATCGGGTTCCTACAACAGTGATGCAATTTATTATACTGCTCGCTGTTACTTGCAAAATAAGCAAAATTGAGCTGAGATAAATAAGCTTTAAAATGTCATAATGAGGAATAGTATCTGAAAGAGCTAAATTGCCCATAGTAGACCGAGACAGAATGAACAGACGGTATTAATAAGTCACAGGCTGACAGACCTTCACCTCATTGCAGAGTTTCAGAATCATTAACTACTGGATATCACATCCTCAAGTATGATAAGAGATACATTACTTATACTGAAATATTTTTTAAGTATCCTTTACTTAGAAAGTATTTTACAAAAATAAATATATGCATGTAATGAAGCATTAGTGCAACAAATACATTCTAACCAACCTGTAACTGAAAAAGAAGGAAAAAGGCAATACATTACTTGGAAAATGCTGAAATATCTACACGAGAGCTATGATGCAGATAAGAATGTATATATGAAAGTAACAGAGTAGCTGCAACTGCCTAGATCCCACAGTGACAAGGGGAGTTTATACAACCGAAGATGAGAGAGATATTAGTAATTTCTCAGTATTTATTAGCATTAGATGTAGTAAATTATTTAACACAATTCGGATTAGCTGCACCACACAGAAGTTACGGCTGCAGCGAATTATTTCAGCAGTCATTCTTAAGAGCAACTTTACTCCATAGAATAAGAAATCATAAACAAATCAATATCTTGTCTGAAGTACAGATAAAAGCCCTGTAATTACATCTAGATATGAATATAGACATCTACATATGAATATAATAACATCCAGATAGAATAACATCTAGATTAATATAAACCATGAAAACTGTGACATGGAATCTAGCAATAGAAACCAATCCCAGACTGATATGAGAACACCCTTTAAATTCAATCCTTTGCTCTCTTCAAGCCTGAGTCTCCAAAAAGATTGTCTATGTCACAGCATTAATTAAATATACCAGCAATATTCATCATCAATCATAAAGCAGTGTTTTATTTCAGGTATTTACTAGTACTTCTAATATACTTCAAAAATTATTATATGTCCTTTTCCATTTTGATCCTTAAATTGACTGGGAGCCTTTCTATACCCTGCCTTAGTCCTAAATGGGATTCACAGACTCTCCAGTAAAAGAATTCAAGTAAAACCAGTACAAATAATGAAAGGGTTTATGCAGCAAATATATGAAATATATAAAAGCTAAATGAGCTAACGTTAGTCACAGGTCTGGTTTAGTATGACTTTGGCAAAATGAGAGCTATCTCCAAGAATGAGGAGCCAGAATTCTCTCTGTTCTTCTTCCCAGCTGACAGAATTTACAGCTCTGTGAGAAAAGTTTAGTTCCTAGGGGCCGTGTGGCCCCTGTTCCCCTGCTCAGAATGCTAGCTGGTCTGCAACTTAAAACAACATTTTCTGCTACAGGGTATATGCCCCACTAAGTCTACATGGACACTAGATGGTACAATCACCTTGGGGAAATTACCAAAGGCTACTGGGACAATCACATACTTGTTGATATCACCTACTGCTCTTGGAGCAAAAGCCTTTTGTACCACTAACAAAACTTAAACTTTCAATCTTATTGAAATGTAAGAGAGAAACCATACTGCTCATTTATAGTAATACAGGCGGTATTTCTAATGTTACAAGATATTGTTAAAAAAATACAAACCAATGACCCCTTTCACATTAACCACAAAAAAACACGTTGGATGCTTTCACTTCCAGCTGTTTTCTAACTGACTGGGATTGAGACCAGTTTCCAAGCACTAAGAAACTGCCACCTCCAACAACCAAACCAGAAATGTTTTCTGGTCAGCATTTCTGTTCTTACTCTATTTGAAAGAAGATAAATTTATGTACACCTACTGAAAACATCATAGCCCCATTTTTACGAAAGAGAGTTGAAAAATTTTTCAGTAAGCATACCAAGAATTAGCTGATTGTTCATCAGCACTGTGAAATAAAAAGTAAGGATAAGGTCAGAACTAAAATAAATACGTGTTCCTAATAAAAGAACTCTTTCCATCATCCTTGTGATGATTCAGTTTTAGTGATTGCCCAGCCCTCTAATATATCAAGGTCTCTCTGCAGGGCCTCCCTGCCTTCAAGGGAGTCAACAGCTTCTCCCAGTTTCGTATCATCTGCAAACTTGCTTAGTATCTCTTCAAGTCTTGAATCCAAGACATTTATGAAAATGTTGAAGAGCACAGGACCCAGGATGGAGCCCTGTGGAACCCTGTTGCGCTGACTGCTTGGCCGCCCGGAGGCCTGGCAGGCAACAAGTTCAGGTGCCTCGGCAGCAAGGCAAATAGAACTCTGTTCAGTGGCAAAAGCTCTCCAGGGAGCTGCGTGCCCTTGGCTCACTAGGGAGCAGGCTGCAGTGTGGTAGTTGCTAGGGAACAGGCGAGGGCGAAGACGCAAAGAGAGGGACCTCCTGGTGCTGTAACTCCAAGCTTTATTCTCTGCCCTCGGGAGGACAGAAAGAACGTGCAGCAACAATCGGAACATCCAGGAAAAGCGGGGTTTGGATTTTGCCGGGCAAGTTAAACCAAGGGAAAAGGGGGAGGAACAAGGAAATACACCAATAGGAGAATGACGGGGGGTGATAAGGAACAAATCACAAAGAGTTGGGGAGGAACACATTTGAATTAACCAATGGGGAAGCGAACGGAACAGAACTCTCGAGAATTTATCACATAGGCAATAAAGCACATGAATAAACATAAAAGTCTGCGCGGGAACAAAGGAGCTTCTAGAAAGGAAGGAGGAGATGCCATCAGGGTGACACCCAGTGGGAGGTGATCTTACACCTAGGCCCCGCCTTCAGGTCCGCCCTCAGGGTCGGAGTCCTGGGCTGGAAAGTCCACCCACTGGATGTCACTCAGCCCCAAGGTGGGGCAACAGAATCCCACTAGTGACAGGTCACCAGTCTGATGCGACCCCATTCACTATAACCCTTTGAGCCCAGCCTGTGATCCAGCTGCTCACACATCAGATGATGTGTTTATCCAGCTGTGTGCTGTATATTTATCCAGAAGGATCCTGTGAGAGACAGTATCAAAAGCTTTACTGAAATCCCAAAAGATAGCATCAACTGGCTTCCATTGATCAGCTAGGTGGGTTACCTTGCCATAAGAGGAAAATGGAAGTCCTGATAAGCAGACTTTACCCTTACGAAACCAAGCTGGCTGTGACTGATGACTGTGTTGTCCTTCAGATGTTTTTCAGTAACTCCCAGAATAATCTTCTCCATAACCTTACCAGGCACTGAAGTCAGACTAACAGGCCTGTAATGTCCAGGGTCATCCTTATAGCCCTTTTTGGAAACTGTGACAATGTTAGCCAACTTCCAGTCAACTGCAACCTTTCCAGATTCGCAAGATCCTTCAAATATCGTCAGAGAGATCTCAGTCTCATAAATATCCATAAGAGCTAATTCACAGCATTTTCATTATGCCAGCCATTGCCTACAGCGTGAGAAAAACTGAAATAAAGCCAAAAGAAATGAAACTATTTTATCACACATACAGGGAGTTGGTGGCAGACCTTGGAATGCAGGAGCCTGGTTTGCTCTTGAACCATGAGGCCAAAGCCACACATAACACCAGGGAAGGCACTGTAGTTGCAGTGTTTTACAGTACTATCACTATAACTTTGTGCTGCTCATGTCTAACATACGAAAAAATAATAAATAATACCAGGATGAAAAGTATACCTCATTCACTTCTCAGAGGGCTTTCCTCAAGTGCAAATTCCAAATATTCTGGACAGAGTTTTCAGAAGCTCCCTTGAGGTCTTCTACAGAATTTTTCCCCTATAAATGATAATACACTTGAGCCGAAGCAATGTTTCTGTTGACAATTATGAGCACGGCTAACAGCTGATTATAAGCCGTCATGCTATCAAGTTTGAAGCATACTAGGCTATTTCATTTTCATGGAGAAATTTCCATTAGGAAACACTGCAAGTAACTAGTTCGTATTTATTTAATGAACATCATTTAAGGACTGTTAGAGTCTTTTAATCTTCTCCTACCAAGACAGTACCAGCTTCTTGTTTGAATAAAATGATATAAAAGTAAAAAATTAGGCAGAAGATTAAATGGCCGGTACATGGTTGTAGTGATAAAGGCCAGTCAGTGCAGCACTGGATAAGATCTTTGAGAGTATATGTGAGATATAGTTCTGCTGAGCTCTTGAAGGGGACAAGGAAGCAAGGAAATGCTGCAGACATCACAGCAGGAGTTCCTCTGCAGACACTGAGGAACACAATGGTTTAGCAGGCTCTCACCCTCCGTACTGAGCCATTGTGGAGCAGATGTGCCCCTGCAGCCCT
>VXAZ01010492.1:87854-127386 GCA_013399875.1 Gymnorhina tibicen | reverse complement strand
TTCCCTATCTCAAAGAGAACCACATGAAAACTGGTGAGAATTAAATATATTAGAGTCCTCCCATTCTTATCCCCAAAGATTAAGGAGTGGTCAGGTGAATTATTAGTAAACTGTATTGCTTTCGAAAGACTGATAAAACTGTTAGATGCTGAACTACTGTATGCTAAAATATACTGAATTCAGGTGATGTTTTCTTTGCTTTTAATCTTGTATTGCATCTTGAGCTTTATGAATATTTAAGAAGTGGACGTGCACAGAGGAATATGATAATGTTAAATCTAACTAACTTCATCTTACGGATATAAAAAGATTTTAGTACATTTTCTTACTGTATTTCTCTCAGCCGCATGGCAATGAAGAAATCTTTCATTAAATAATGACTTTCTTATTCAGTTCATTAGAGATATTAAAAGTATTTACTTGTAGTAATTCAGAAAATAGTATCATTATTTGTGCCAACAAATTTTATGTACCATTAAGCCGAAAAAGATTTGGACTACTGACATCTATTAGAAAAAAAGGAAGGTTGATAGCTCCTATAAAACCATACATTTAAGTGTTGTTACAACTGGAAAGAAAAAGAGCACAATGTTAAAACTGTGTGTATTATTTATGTATTTAAATAGATACAGTTTTATTATGTAATGTTTGATATGAGAAATCTTCCTAAATTAAAGTTTGTTTTGCTGATTTTGAATGTTGGTGGTGAGTTCAGTTACTGAATGAAAATGTGTTGTGTAATGCTCCTTACTTCACAGCCTCTGTTCACAGAACATGTGTGATTGTGTTACCCTTCACTGTTTTGTTTGCAGCTTCTTAAACGAGCTAGATAATTAAATGATAAAATCTTTTACTAGAAGTATTCCATTAATCTGAAAATCATTAGTCAAATAACTGCTAAAAGTCACAGGTGCTCTTGAAAGAAAATCTATTGTAATGTTTATATTCCAGCAGTACTTTCTAACTGCAGCTTAATTTTTGTAGTATTTCAAATTTTTTCTTTAGGGAGCCGTTATTGTAGTCATCTGAAGTTTAAAATGCAGCTGGTGTTTTAAGAAAATACTAGCAATTTCTAAAAAAGTAAATCAATTTTTACATGCTGAGAGCTGTGGTATTGAGAACAGTGGTACTATCCTTCCATAGGCCAGAAGCAAGGCATGGCAAGGTAGAAGGTGACATTCTGTTGAAAGTAATCTGTTAAATTTTGATGGTTTAAAGCTTTAATTTTTATGAGACATTTTGAAGTACTATTTTTCTTTTTTTCTTCCTCCAGCTGTATCTTTTATTGATTAGTGTCTAGTATAAATATCTGAAACCTCTACCTCTTTTTTGCTTTTTTCTGAATGATGTTGCTAAGTATTTCAGTATTCTGAAACTGTTGCTAAAGTATGGACAAAGTTAACTTCTGTCAGGAGGAAAGGCTTATGTGGTAAGATTTTCTTCAATAAAATTGTTGGGTTTTTTACAGTGTCTGCAAGGCTGCCAGCTGAGAACTGGCAGTCTCAGTTTAGTCTCTGATCTTTCCAGATTTTGCAGTTTGAAATCCTTGTAGAATTTAAATGTTTGTAGTTACTACAGGTACATGTAGTTCTATAAATCATGTAATTCTGTAGATTTGATAGAAAGTCACTTAGTTGTATTTTGAATTACCTTAACGGGCTGGTTTTTTTTCCACTGACATAAAACTTGCAGGAAGGGTGATGTTGACTGCTCATAGCTCTGTCACTTCTCCACAATGTCAAATTTGGATCTATTCTTCGTTAGAACCTCTGAGAAGAGCCAACATGGACTGCTTTTAAGAAAAGTAGTTTGAGAAAGATATTTGAAAGTACATATTTTCAGGAAGTGGCATCTGATAGACAAGAACCAAAAGTATTACCTTGCTTCATATCTTTACAGGTATTTTACCATCAAACTTTACCATTAACCAAGGCTGTTCGCCTTGCCATCCTGGCTAAATTCCAAGCTGTGTCTCCCTTTGTTCCTATGTTAATTGGAAGCTATTCTCCCTAAAACAACTCGCATTATGCTGCTGAAGCCATGGTGTTAGTGTTTCACCTTCTCTGTAATTGCATTTTCAGAAGTGAGATGATGTTATGACTCTGTGCAGGTTTTAGTGTCTTAGACTTGTCTAAATCATTCCCTGGTTCCCCTCAAAATACAGCACAGATGGTATTAGAAAATTAAAATTTGGAATAGTTCCTTCTTAAAGCATGGCTACAGGTGAGGCCAGAAATTTGAGTGGGTTATAGCAAAATGTTACTTTTGCTCTAATTTTCAAGCATAGTAACAAAAATCTTAATTATCAGAACAAACACATGAAATAACATTTTGCTGCATCTCAGCACTTGGAAGTGGCTTTCCTTATGTTTGTCATTCTGTTAATTTCTAGCTACTTGCATTCTGCTATTAATAACTTTCCAAATTATTTTGGAAAATATGAGCAGAAAAGACAAATTGAAGTATCCAACCAAGTGCCTACCAATTGTGTGGATTGAAAAGGCATGAAAAAAATGCTACAGTAGTGATATTTCTAAAAAGTGGTGTCAGGTAATTCCTCTAAATAATGTCTGTAATAGTTGGAGCTCTCTCTTTTAATTCATCGTCTGTACAAAGTGAGACCTGTCAGCATCTGCAATTGGATCTCTGGATTGCTGCCTCCCAACAGTCCCAGCTAACAGCTGTGTTAGTGATGGGAGTGGGCATATGTCTATGGATTTTGTTCAGAAAACCTGAGCACAGGACAGTTGTCCTGCTTTTATTCCTCCATGTCTCTGCTGTCTTTTCCAGCATGAATTGACTGAGACGTAGGGGTCCTTCCCCCAGGCACAGTACCTGCCCCTCCATGAAGTGGGTAATCCCACAGAGCCACAGGATGTGGTTCAGTCCAGGCTCTGCAGTCCCTCAGTCAGGTCTGAGGCTGTACCTTTCATACCTGTAAAGGAATTCTAGCTGGTAGTAACATAAAAAGGTTTTCAGCTTTAAGAATGCCTGAAGCATGTAGGAATCCTTTTTCTCCATAGTGGTCTAAGGCTGTTCTTACTTTTCTTTGGTCAACTTGTCATTTTCTTAGGGTGTACCTCAATTCTGTATTGCAAGCTCAACAATAAGCCTGTGCCATAAGCCCTGCTTTTTAAGCCTTGTTTTGACAGCCAAGGTGATACGTAAACCGTGCCCAAGGTCTCCACACAGAGGTGACACCATCCCCTATGTTTTCCTTCTCTGAAGACTGAGTATTGAAACAGGAAATAATATCTTTTGCCTACATTTTGGGAAATGACATGGTTTGCCAGGTTGTGGCAAATTCTGTTGTAATTTTTTCATAAATATTTGCTTTCTTTTACAAACTCTTAATAATTTTGAGTTTTAATACTGTTTGTGATCTTTGAAATAATAAATTTGATTTTTTTTCCAGCATGGATAAGAAAAAAGAGAGAAGATCCACCCACCATTGAGGTGAGATGAAATGTCTTTAAATTTTCAGTTGTAATGAAACTACCATTAATTAATTTATAGTGGACTCATCTGTGCAGTAATCTGCCACTTGTGGGAAGAATTTAGTATGTTCCTGGCCTAATTGATGAAAATATACACTGGCTAGGTATCTAACACTTAGCAAAAAGTAAAATAAGTGGAAATATAAACTCCATTATTCATTAGTCATTGTCTGTGTGAATTCTTTTAAGATGGTATACATAGGTGTGGCGGTTTGGGTCAAATTCAGGGAAACGTCCAAAAGGAATGTCTCTTCAAAGGAAGGCAGGTTAAAGCTGCCCCTCCCCCACTAGGTTCGGGGGGAAAAAAAATTTCTTTGGAGGAAAGTGAAGGAGAAAATAAAAACTATTTATTTAACAAACACACAGGAAGAGAATAATAATAATGCTAAATAATAAAACTTCTCGCTGTGGAGAGGAAACTTGAAAGATTTTAGAGTCCTGTGGGTCTCTCTCTCCCCTCCTCCTTGGAGCTGGGTCAGCGTGGGCACCCTCTGGGCCTAAGGTGGAAACTTTCCCAGTGTGTTCCGGTGTTCTGATGCTCTGAACAAGTCCAGAAGAGAAGAAGGGAAAAGCTGAAGTCCCAGAGGAAAAAAAACCTCTCTGTCTCTCTCCGAAGAAACAGAGCGCAAAAGCTGGCTGAACAGTAAGAGGAGTGCTTCCTCTGCTCCTCAGCAGCAGTAGCTAATCTCTGTGTCTTTGAAGCACAAACTGGTTTGAAAAGTTCGTGCAGTTTTTTTCTCTCTTGCATCTAGTTTTAAAGGCATAGAAAGGTTCAGGGATTATGTTTGGGCATAGAGCAGTGATAGGGGATACAACAGCATAAAGTCACCCCAAGACAATAGGTTCTTTAAGATGGTAATAACCATTGAAAAGTCTCTTCAATTAAACAAGTTCTTAAATTACTGCTATGACTTTTTAATTAATGCAAGGTTTTTTTCAGGGTGGTTGATACTAAAATGTAGGTTTCAAACCCTGCTGCTAGTGGATTCATCAAAATAGGGAAACCAATTGCACTAACATTTTAGAGTGCTAATGAGATGGGGGAGTTGCAGCTATGTCTTTTTCCATAAGAGAAAGCAGAGAAATGTCCCACAGTGTCTTCCATGCTGATGAGTTTGTAAAGAGTTACAAACAAGTTTGAATGCTGATTTGTGTATGCAGATGCATGCACACACATACATGACTTGCCCAGCTTTTCTATTGCAAGTTGCTAAGCACCAGCTAGGAATGAGAGAGAAGATAAGACATTGTTTGCTGCAGAAGATTCAAAATGACACCCACGGAGGCAGATACTTGACTTGCATCAGGAATAATTGTGTCACGTTCAGTGAAGATATGTTGGCATCTCCAGCCATCTGGTCACTGAGACCTTCTGGAATGTCCTGGCCTGTGAAAAGTTGTCCTGACTTCCTGTGTGTTGAGATGACCTGGGGAAGTTTGTCAGCTGATGCTGACAGACTGTGACTCGTTGCAACAAGCTTCCACACAGCATACAGCTTTCAACTAATTCTCTCTGCTCCTCTTTCCCACTTGCCACGGAGTCTATAGAGACAGTAAAGGCTATAATACACCCATGAATGAAAGAAGTTCAAGTTAAATTTATCCTTAGAGCTATTCAGGGAAGTACTAAATGTGAGTTAGTTAGTTAGTTAGTTAGTTAGTTTGTTTGTTTGTTTGTTTTGGGGTTTTGCTTTGTTTTGTTTTAATTTTTTTTCCTTCCCTTCCCAAATCTAGTTACTTATGCAGAGTCATGGAACAGTTGTTCCATCTAAGTTTGGACTGACCTCATTATAATTACTTCTGGCTTGTACCAACTATATGAAAACAACTTTTATTGTTGAAATTACCACTTAATGTGATACTTGAAGATGGGAGGTGTTGTGTCCTTTGTTCTATCATTTCTGTGAGCCAAGCTGCTGTGATGGCTGCTCTGAGGTAAACCTGCTCCAAGGCAAGCAGCCTTGGGTCTGAAATTGGTGCCATAAAGCTCCTGGCTCTAGAGATGTTGGTTTGTTTTTGAAATAGGGAGCAACTCCCCACAGGTGAGAGAACTGTGGAACAATAGTGTTCTAAATATTTTACCTTCCAGAAAAAGCAGTTTATGGAGAGTGGAAGATTGCTGGGACTAATAGTGCATTCAGAGTTACAGGACTGCTTATATTTTCAGTTTCATGAGGTAATAGATCTAAAAAATAATTTAGCAGCAGGGTACTTTACCTGCAGGGCTGTGCATTGACCTTATCACAGAGCAGAAGTGATAACCTAGGAATTTGAAAATAGTTACCTTTTCAAGTAATCTCTAAGTAGTTCTTTTCCTCTGTAAGAAAAAGTAGTTCAAATGTATGTATGTTAAAAATTCGTGCTAATATATTTGAAAAGAGTGCTCCAGTCATATTTTTAATATGTAATAGTGAAGCCTAATTTTTTTCTCTGTATTACAGAGAATAGTGTGGAATGCTATGTATGATCTGTTTTTCTCCTAATTTGAAACTGGCACAAACCCTTACATCACCATATCATTATAAATACAATTATAGTAGTGAAGTACATATAGCATATTGTTTGATCCCTGTTTGTAGGGCTGCTTTGCTTTAGTGTTTTAGCTACATAAACTTTACTGGCTGCTATTCTGTCTTATATTCCCCTTTTGACAGTAAAGATGGTATAGTAAACTGCTGTTTGACAGCTATGGAACAAGGGAATATTTGTGGCATATTCCATGTTGGAACCCTATATAACAAATCCCCTTATTCTTTCATATATTTCTCATGAGACTGGACTATTTCTGAAAAAGGATGGAAAGCCCACAAATTTTGCATTTTTGCTTTAATGACATTTTGCTGTCAACCCTAAAGTTCCATATTGCAACAACCCTAAAGTTCCTAAAGCATAAGTTTCTGGACCTGTGCCTATGTTCCTACCTTTGCAGTCTGTAAAACTACTTTTTTGGATGGTTTTCCTTTCTTTCCTGTCCTTTGCCGTTCACTTTTTTTTTCCTTCTAATATCAAATGACATATGTTAAACTTTATTAAAATTTCTGTTCCACTTCTGTTAGCCTACTGTCGTGGTTTGAGCTGGCTAAGCGCTAGGCTCCCACGAAATCTGTTATTTTTATAAGGGGAAATAGGATTATATTGAGGAAAACTGAAAATTTGCAAGGCAAAACAGGCTCATGCTTGAGCAATTACAGTATAAAGAAAGTTTTATTACTAAAAGAATTAAAGGTAAAAAGAAATAATAAGAAATAAAAGCTAAACTCCCCTCTCTTCCAGCACCCCCTCTCATTTTCCAACTTGCACAAAGGATAACAAAACACGGCATTGGTCAGTTTTACAGTTCTTTAAAAAAGTCTCTCCAATATTTAGGAGAAAAGAGGTTTTTTCTTTGCTCTACACATGGTTTCCAAAATGCTACTAGCAACAGACCCGCCTGGAAATCTGCTGCCGTGAAAAACATCTCTCCCATGAATCTTGCAGTCTTCCCACAACTGCCAGCATGGGCCACACATGGGGTGTATCTTTTTAAGGATAAGCAAATTCCAGCCTGAAAAGCAACAGCTCTCTTCTTCACAAAATCTCTAAAAGTCTCTTACAGCTTCTAGGTGACCTGGCCTGGCCACTTCTCTTTTTCCACAGGCTGCACACAGAATTCTCATCCCCCCATGTCTTTTTAAATGGATTAAAGAGGAAAAGAACAGTTTGTGGTATTACAGTTTTTACCACTGCCTGGAAAAAGTATTTTTAAGCTTCGTGCTGGACATGCTCCGCCCTCTTTTCCCGCTGCCATCTTCAACTCTGTCCCACATGACTCACTTTCTCTTTTTCTCTGACTTTGAAGCCACCATGATTTTCTTCGGGCTTTGTGTTGGAGAAAAAGCCTCTTTCCCTTTATGCTGCTGGCTCCTTAGCTCAGCTCTAGCTGTGTCAGTTGCAGAATACTCCAATGGCTCCCGTCAGATCTCTGCAGGACCCCATGGAGGCTGGGGGGGAAGGGATCCTGCCAGTCTCTAGAAGCCACGCCACATGGTCTCAGCTGCCTGTTGTTTACGGCTGATCCTGGATGCCCTCCGGAGCCGGGACAACTTTTCCCGGTGGCTTTTTGCGCTCGCTGGGGAAGGGGGCCTGGCCCCGCCCCACCACCCCTCCACGGGAAGTCGGGACAGAAAAAGAGGAATTTCCCATGCTTGCACTGCCTTTAAATATGTGAAATCATGAGAAGCAATTGGTCTAAAAGACTGTCCATCAATTCTATTCCAACCCACTACACCTACCATCCCCTTTTGAATCTTATGTTTGAGCATTTTATATTTGTCTATTTGATCTTTGATTCAGCTCTTGGCTATTGATGGTAGAGGTTGCCAAGCTGCTCAGGCTACCAGGTTTCATGATGAGGTCTATGATAAATTTTTAATTGAAAATATTGCAGGGGTACAGCTTCACAAAGCAGCTGGATCTTACTGATGACACTGATGACCACATGTTGGGAACCAATGGTTTGGTAAATACTGTAGGCTAACAAAATGTCATATTTATAATCATCAGGACATGTCAGTCATTTAATTGAGAACAAATGTGAGTTGTTCCACCTTACCAGTGGTCAGAGTAGTTGGGTCATGACACCAGCTAAATCTGTTGATGATTTTCTTGAGACTTGATCATGTTTTGTATTCAGGCCATTCTTTCTTCCACAAATACCTAACTGATTTTTTTTGTTTGTTTGCTTGTTTCCATTATAAATCTTTCACTTCCACTCAGAAGAAGTTGCTTTACCTCTCTCTTTCTTTAGTTTCTCTCTCTCTTTTTTTTTAATGGAAGAATAGTCCAAGTCAACTTGTTCAATGTTAACTGTACCACATCCCTAACGGTTTCTTTCCTCCTTGTGCCCTCATACATCTTTTCCCCCATTTTTGAAGGAAGTCACTTGGACTTCTGTGTCTGGCTAGACATAACTCATGAATGCCGCTCATCACCTTGGTTATTTCTAACCTGGCCAGTTACATAAGGAATGTTAGTGCTGGAAGGTTTTAAACTCATCTTCTGGGATGCTGGTTAACGGTTGCCTTTTGATGTTTTTACAGCTTGAAATATGCTAAGTCTCAACTCAGTTATGATAAGGGTGATAACTTGACAAATTAATGCAGATCAAGTTGTTTTTTATGTTCTGCTTGAGCCTACTCTGTTCCTGTGATAATCAGGGAATCCGTCTTGATATAGAATTCTGGATCATGCATTCGTCCTGTCTGAACATGTGTACACTATGTGTACAGTACATATACTCCTTAATAAAAGATGAGAATTTGTGCTTGAATATGTATATTTTTGCAGTACTGTAGCATCCTGTCATCTGCCTCTTTATATGTATATTGAGTATGATCATATATAGTTGGCTGAGGAAAATCATTACCTTTATTACTGCGCAGTTCTAAATTATATTTTAACCAGTTTAACAAGGGATGAATAACTACGTTGAATACATTTCTTTATTATGTATATAGGAAACTAGATGTATGTAGCAAGTGTTTTGGCAAATAGGAAATGTGTTGTTGTCTAGGGACCTTACAGTTTTGAATTAAGGAAAATGTTTTAAAGGCTACTAATACTAAAATAATTTTAATCGAATGCTATTTTGTGGAAGCAGATTTAGTAATTTATCACTTTACATGCATATTAGTTCACCTGCTAAGCTTTCGGGTTGTCAGAATTTATTAAGAAAAGTTATCTTGAGCTGTAGTGGTTGTTTTATAGAAAAGATGCTCCATCCATGCAAATGATTTCTTTAAGAGGCTATGCCCTTCCTTTCTTTGAGCCATAGTCCACCTTCTGTATGGCTTATCCAAAAATTTGTAAGGTGAATGTAAATATGCTGTCTTGCATATGCTCCTACCTCCCAGTTTTCCTTCTGGCTACAGACTTCTCTATTGACTTTAAACATGCCATCATTATATTTTAGATTTTTCACATCTTGTTTGGAAAGAAAGGAAAAGATGCTTGTGGAAGACAGGGAGGAAACCTACTCTCCTCAGGCCTTTCTGTACCTAACTTCTATTTGATTTTTTTTTCTTATTTCAGAGGGCATCAGATTTGTAGAGGCTTTTAAGGAATTCTGCTACCTATAACACAAGGTATCTGAATATATTTAGAAATCTAACCCTTATTTTCTCCCATAACAGATCTTTTAGCTACGCACTATTTCTGACAATGTCCTGAGATTCAAAGGTGTCTGAGAAACTTGGCATTGTTTAAGGCCATGTCTGTAGAATGGAGATAGAAACAGAGTTACAGATTTTCTTGGGGTGTCAGAAAACTAATGAGGAAATTTGCAATTACGGCAATGCTGAGAGAAACTGGTATGGAGAGAAATGTGGTTTATCTCTGACCCCACCAACGTGGTATCCTGCAAGTGGTAGGTGTGAATCTATAGTAACTCATCTCTGTATACACAGATCTTTGTACTAGATAGCACTTCCCTGTTGATATAGACACTGCTTCCTCTCATACACAGGGCTGCACAGCCACAAATCTCAGTTTGAACTGAAACCTCTCTGTTGCTCTGTATGCATGTGTGTGTTATATTAATATTTCATGGGAAGTAAAATAGAATTGCATGTTCCTTTAATTAGCATCAAGATCCTGAAAATAGTTTGAAATTGAAAACCACAGTAAATGACTGCTTTTCTCATGCAGTATGTACTTGTTACACAGTAATAAAATTCAGTGGGTTCTGAATTGCACAGTTGGATAGAAGGTGAAATGTTAAAAAAAACTGTGATGACGCCTCTATTCTTTCAAACTATTTCTAGGATTTCCATAATTATCTGTTTTGACAAACTCCTTGTCAAGGGAGGAAAAAACATACTTTAATGACTTGTAATAAGCATAAGGTTTCTTCCTCCCACCCCCTGAATAATTACATTGAAATTAAAATCTGTTTGGTTCCCACAATGCATACCCACTCTTCCCATTTGTTTGATCATAAGTATTATTTATTCGAGAGATGGTATGATCATAAGTAGGTTCAGTTATTAGTTTACACAGAATTCACATTCCTTTAAGGAGAATGGAATGCAGTTTAGAAAAATGCTTTGTTTGACACTGTTGGGATTGCATGTTATAGTTTTGCCTGTGTCTGCTTTCAGATGCTTCAGTTGAGAAGTTGTAAAATGAGAACACTGACAGGAAGATTGTACATTCTTACATAGAGACTAGGGCTTAGCATATGAGTAATTTACTCCTGAAGCCACCAAAAGCTGCACAGTATGATTTACAGTTCGAGGAAAAAATATTTTAAAAGCACAGGGATAAACATGTCTCTGAGCAAAGTATTTCCCACCGTTGTTGTCCAGAATCAAAACCAGGATTTGGGCCATATTCAAATAACTTAGGTTGCACTAAATAGCATTTTGCATAGTAAATTATGCGTGATTCCAGAGAGGATTATTATTCAGTGCAAAAGGGCAGTGAAACTTGACAATATAAAGAACTTAGGTACAAAAACCTTAAATAGAATGGAGTAGTCATAGAAGTCAATAAAATAATAAATTGAGCATTTGCAGAAGCCATCATCTTTTAGATTTTTTCCTCTTCTTCATTTTAACTTTCTCTTCAGGTTTGAAATGTAAGTGCTTCTCAACCTCCACAGAGGAGTATTGGGGCACCAATTTGTCCCATTGCTTCCAGATTGCCCATGCTGCAGATTCCAAGGCTGCAGAGCAAAGAGCTGCTGCTGCTCTTATGCTCCTATATGTGTGGGAGGGAGTGCATGGAGCACTGGCTCTGTGTCCCAATTCACTGCCAGCACAGCTGAGTGGGGGTGGAGGGCAAAGTAAAGTGTACCAGGAAAAGGACTGGTACAGATTGCCTCATACACAGATGAAGGGGAAAGCAAGGACCAAACTGTGACTGAGTCACAGCTACAGTTCCTTGTTTGCTCTGTGGGGATCAGGGCCATGCACTGCCCTTTATTCAGGGCAGACTGCAGTGGTGCCAGGCTAGTTTGTGGTTTTTGCTGCTTCTACACAGTTTCATCTGTGATCTTGAATATATGTTTAGTTCTGGACAAATATGTTTGCAGAATTATAAGAATAATTCAGGCACAAACCCCTACTGTCTCCATGTGTTGGTGATATGCTTTATAGTCCAGTGTCTCTTCCTTTTGCCTCTTGTTACCTGTTCTTGCCATACACGTGTGTTACAATGTGGTGCCCTAGAAACTGTGTCAGCTCATGCCAGAGATTCTGTAGTTCATAAGTAGTACTACAGTACTTAGTAATAGTTAGCACTGCTTGACTGCAGATTTAATTTAAACAAAAATTACTGTGAGTTAGAATTAGTATTTAACTGATTTAGCTTGGTAGTAAATGTTTTACTAGTACTGCATTTGAAACTAGATATTGCAACTGATCAGAGATTTGCTCAAAAACTGAACCTGCAGAAAGCAAATCTTACATTGATTTGATTAACATTGTTTGTTGATCTTTGTTGACCAAAGATATTTAGTGTATGTTCTTTACAAAATTAAATTAGTTGAGTCAGTATTTGATTTAAATAAGTATTTTAGCCAATCCAGATAAGCCCTTCTATTTCAAACTGCTCCTCTGTTTTTGCCATGCAGTGGCAGCCTTTCTTTTACCACATTATTTCTCATTCCCAAGCTGGTACTGCTGAGCTCATGTTCAGTTGCTGAGTTATCAAAACCTGCCCTGGATCAGAACGTTCAGTGCTTCCCAAAGATGAGGTCCTCTCTCTGCCTCCTACTCTTGAAATATGATGTAATAGCCAATTATTTCATCTTGCCTATTTAACTTGTCAAACTGGAAAATGGAGTTTAGTTAACTAGTTTGGTGATATTCTAAAAAATGGTGATTCAGCTTAACTTCTAGCATTTTGCCAGAGTTTTAGTTAATTTGATAATGAAGAAAAATTCTGACCTGTTAAATTGTCTTACAACAATCAACTTTTTTAATACTATACTAAAACTATTTTTTTCATTCCATTTGTTATTTTTTAAATTTTTGTCAACTTGCAGGTATGAATTTTTAACAGACAGTGTTCTAAGTTCAAGTTCATTCATGATTCAAACTAGACACAAAATGCGAGTATTCTATGAATATGCACTGTCTACAGCTCAAAGATCATTAATCTGTCCAGCCGTTTCTCAGTTCTGGCATCAAACAGTAACTAGCTAACTATTCAAATCAAGTGAAATCATGAGTATTTCAACATATGTATTTAAAGATAACTTGGGAAGTTGAAATAGTTTCTAAGACAACATAAAGAAGCTATTTATTTCTAATTTATCAAAATACAAGCCCATCTGAAATGAAATGTGACATTTTTCTCAAAATTAATAATAAATAAAACCCGTGTAATTGAAGGGTTAGGTCTAGTGTCTTTAGAAAACCTTCTGGAAAGTGCCAATCTGTTAAAATAACATTTAAACCATCCCCCTTAGACACTGTTCGTTGGTACTGCATATCTAGCCACCTGCTGCAGAGCTCCATTCACAACTTTGCGCTCAGGAGTTTGAAAATGCTCTGCGGGAGGCAAGTGCTGGTGTTCCTGATGGCTGGCTTGAGGGCCGAGGGGGATACAGTGAGGGAATAAGAGTAGGGGAGGAGTGGTTCCTCAGGCTGTGGGGTTCAGCAGGTGCTGCAGGATAGAAGGTGTTCAGTACCATTGTTTGCCTGTGGAGAATACTAGCAAGAAGTGCTCAGCAAAGACTGGTCACTACTGAGCCAGACCCCACCTGAAGGAGTGAGTGAGTCTAGAGAACCCTCTTTTGTATTCATGACATTTTCCTTCCAGGAGGAACTAATTTTATTCATTCTATAAGGCTACTAGCTTATTCAGGAAGGAGAAAGAAGTGACAATATGGGAGTGTTTGTGAGGAAAAGAACACTGCATTCCAAATATTGACCCTACAAAGCGGGTATTCCATACAGTCTGGTAGGCATCTAAAATCCTTTGTCTGGATTTTTCTCCTTGTATGGAGTGGAGGTGAATACAGTTTCCATGCCTCAGAGGCTACTTTGTGATACAACTCAGCTGCCAGAGTTAACGTGAGAGCTTTGAGAAATACATAGTTTGCAACAAAAGTGAAAATTTCATGCCAGTGGCAGGAAATACAGGCCGATGCCTTTTGCAGAAACACCCCTAGAAGACAGCAACGTGTCTTGAGCTGTGCTGCTCCTGTGAGCAGGCCATCTTTCATTCTTTGATCATGCAGCTGTTACCAATACTAAGATGTCAGATTATGCAGAAGTCAGCAGTTTCTGGATGAAAAGCAGCTGCCTCTAGCTCCACAAAGGGCTACTTTGGTATTTCCTTAATAGTAATGTTCTTCAAGAAAACCTTAGACATCACTTTCTTAAACTCTGCCTTCCTAAGAAGGGAAGATATGCAGCTCCAAATGTTAGAAGCGTTAAAAACCTCATACAACTTAAAATAATCACCAAAGCTGGACAACCTGGAGTGAGTAAAATGTCTTGTTTTACTTTCCAGCTAAAAATAAAATGTAGAACATGTAGTTGGACCTAGCTCTTGGCATATCATGTGTATCCTATTCCATATGCTGAGAGCTGATACATTTCAAAGTGAACATCTGCATGTAGGGATTTCAACTGCTTTAAAATATGGCTGGGTATCTTAAGGTATTTTTAGTTTTTTTAGTTTTGCAGCATAACCCCAGTTCTTGGATTTCTCTTTTAATAAAGGTGTTGAAGGACCTTTCTGATACTGTTGACATGCCATTTACGTCCTGAGAACTGCTGGTTCAAAGGGCTTATATAATTTATTTGTACAAAAAGAACGTGTTGGAGAACAAGCTAATCCTTAGAAAGCTGCAGCTATCTGGTAGAGACTATGTTCTCTGGGTTGGATAGAATGATTCTGTATTTCCCTTAATGGTCAGAGCACATTACATGTTCATGTACTTATATTTTAGCAGAAAACTTACTGGGGGGCAGTTTATAGCGAAGATAGCCATCTCATAAAATACTGTGATTCATCTTGGAGGAGCAGAGAAGATAAGTGTTCTGAACTTGACAATGGAACTTAAAAAAACCCAAACAAAGAAAGAAAGAAAACCACAAACAAACTAACTTTTAGCCCTCAGTTACTCTTTGTAGCAAATCAGATGGTAAAGGATTGGTTAGCAGTGGAGTCTCAAAGTGAGAATCTATTTGACTCAATTTTTCTAACATGCCAATTGACCCAATATTTCCAATTCATATTTTCTTTAATTTGAGCACAGGAACCCAGTGATTTCAGTGTATGTGTTAGTGGCATGAATTTAATGCCAAAACTGGATGTGTATAGATACTTAGTAGTTGAAAAATTTTTGTCCTGGTATGGATTGTAGAGAAAATTATGAATAAATCACTTCAGTTTGGAGTTTTTTTCTGCATTTGCTAATAAGGATAATTTCTCATGTTTTTCTTTTTTTTTTAAGATCCACTTTTTAATTTTACTATATCACAACTATGCTTTGTCCACAGAAAGCTTATTAAAAGAGCCTTACTTGAGTCTGAAAATCAGAGAACAGTTATATATCAACATTTAAAATGGACTTGGAGCATTTGGAGTTTGGTTACAGCTGCTCTTACCTGACTATGATAACTTTATGTTGAAGTAATCACTTGAAGAGATTTTAAATTAATAACAGCTGTTCACAGTAAGGAAATTATGTTTGTTTAATAAATAATTTCCTGTTGTTTTAGCAGAGACAGTGATGCAGTCTTCAGTTATCACAAAGGTATTTGACCTTGTTTCTTGGTAGTGGTTTAATATAAGCACATAGGAGTAATCCCCTTGAAATCAATAAGGTCATGGTGGATTTATATAGGCGTGTGGTAAACAAGGATAGAATTGAGACATGCCACAAAGAGGTTTTGCTATACTGACTGTTGAAAACTTGAACTTGTTATGCTTGGCAGTATTTCTATTTGAACATGTGAGAATTTTCACCCCTCTTCAGTTTGCAAAGTCGTTTGTGTATTGGATATTTCCATTCAATATCCATACGCAAAGGGTTCTGCCTCTGCTGTGTGTATCTGGGAATTTAAGTACAGAGGCAACTAAGAACTAAGAAAAGGGGTTACTTTCCATGGTATCCCTAAGATAAGGTGTATTGGGTTTGTATGGCCAGGTTTTGGTAGCGGGGCAGCTGCAGGGATGGCTTCTGTGAGAAGCTGCCAGTAGTTTCCTCCATGTCTGGCAGAGACAGTCTCAGCCCGCTCCAGGATGGACGTGCCTCTGGTCAAGGCTGGGCCTATTGGAAATGGTGGTAACGCCTCTCTGATGATACATGTAAGAAGACTTAAAAAAAAAATTTGTGGAGTTGTAACTGTGCTCAGAGAAGGGCAGGGTGACAGTATGTGAGAGGAAGAGCCCTGCAGACTGCACCCAGGTCAGTGCAGAAGGAGGAGCAGGAGGTGCTCCAGGCACCAGAGCTGAGGTTCCCCTGCAGCCTGTGGTGCAGACCGTGGTGAGGCAGCTGTGCCCCTGCAGCCCATGGAGATCCACAGGGATGCCGAGATCCACCTGCAGCCTGTGGAGGAGACCCATGCTGGAGCAGGTGGATGCCTGAGAGGAGGCTGTGGCCCCATGGGAGGCCTGTGCTGGAGCAGGGTCCTGGCAGGGACCTGCAGACCCACGGAGAGAGGAGCCCGTGGTGGAGCAGGTTTCCTGGTAGGACTTGTGACCCCATGGGGGACCCACACTGGAACAGGCTGTGCCTGGAGGACTGCACCCCATGGAAGGGACCTACATTGGAGCAGTTTGGGGAGGACTGTTGCTCATGAGATGGACTCATGTTGGAGAAGTTCATGGAGAACTGTCTCCCATGGGCAGGATCCCATTGGTGGTAGGGGAAAAGGACTCCTCTCTCTGAACAACACCAGGAATGTGTGATGAACTGACCATAACCTCCATTCCCTGTCTCCCTTGCTTGCTAGGGGGAGGAGACAGAGCTGGGAAGGAGGGAGGGTTAGGGGGAAGGTGATTTTAAGAACTTATTTCACTTCTCATTATCCTGCAATAGTATCGAGTCTGTTTTGCCTGTGACAGTATTTGGTGTGTGATCTCTCACAGTCCTTAACTCGTGAACCCTTCATTATATCTTCTCTCCCCTGTCCAGCTGTGGAGGGGAATGACAAGCTTTGGTGGGCATCTGGCATCCAGCCACGGTCAACCCACTATATAAGGTTTTCTTTAAATACTTTAAATACTGTCTTTTAAAGCATTCTTAGGTGTTCATAATTGCTATTTCAACTCTTGGCAGTGTTACATGTATTCTAACACCTAAATTCCTAAAATAATGTCATGGTCTTCTGCTCACAGAGAAGGGTACTAGTATAGTTTCTCTTTAATTCTTCCATACACTTGTAATCTGGAGAAAAGAATTCAGCCTTTTTGTTCATTCTGGAGGCCATCTCTATCCACATGGATGACTGGAAGGTGATCAGGAATAGTCAGCATGGATTCACTGCAGATAGATCATGCTTGACCAACCTGATTGACTTCTATGATGAAACAACTACCTGGATGGAGGAGGGGAGAGCAATGGAACCTCAACTTCAGCAAGGCTTTTGACACTGTCTCTCACAACATCCTCGTAGGAAAACTCAAGGGGTGTGGACTGGAGGAGTGGACAGTGAGGTGGATTGAGAACTGGCTGAATGGCAGAACCCAGAGGGTTGCAGTCAGTGGCACACGGTTCAGTTGAAGGTCTGTCACTGATGGTTCCCCCCAAGGTTCAGTACTGGGCCCAGTATTGTTTAACTTATTCACCAGTGACTTGGATAAAGGGAGAGTTGCCTCCTCAGCAAGTTTGCTGCTGACACAAATCTAGGAGGAGTGGCTGATACCCCAGAGTGCTGTGCAGCCCTTCAGAAGGACCTCAACAGGCTGGAGAGATAGGCAGAGAGGAACCATCTGAAATTCAGCAAAGGCAAATGTCAGGTCCTGCACCTGCTCCTGGTGGACAACAAGCTGTCCATGAGCCAGCAGAGTGTCCTGGTGGCCAAGAAGGCCAGTGGGATCCTGGGGGGCATTTAGGGAGAGCATTGCCAGCAGGTGGAGGGAGGTGATCCTGCCCGCTGTACTCAGCCCTGGTGAGGCCTCAGCTGGAGTGCTGTGTCCAGTTCTGGGCTCCTCAGGACAAAGAGACATGGAGCTCCTGGAGCAGGGCCAACAGAGGGCAACAAAGTTGATTAGGGGCTGGAGCGTCTCTCCTACAAGGAAAGGCTGAGGGGGCTGAGGAAAAGCGGAGAAGAGATGACTGAGAGGGGACCTGATCAATGTCTATCAGTATCTGATGGGAGGGTTCCAAGAGGATGGACAGGCTCTGCTCAGTGGTGCCAAGTGATAGGACAAGAGGCAATGGGCAGAAACTGATGCACAGGAAGTTCCACCTGAACATAAGGAAGAACTTCTTTACTGTGGGGTTGACTGAGCACTGTAACAGATTGACCAGAGAGGTTGAAGAGTCCTCCTCACTGGAAATAATCAAGCACCATCTGGACACAAATCTGTGCCATGCGCTGTGAATGACCCTGCTGGAGCATGGAGGTTGAATGAGGTTGGACCCACTGCACTATCTTCCAACCTGACCAATCTGTGATTTTGTGATTTTAGTTATTTATTTTTTAATCTTGCTCTAGCAAGACCCCAAAGGTTGCACATCTGTTTCTCCCAAAACTGTGCCCCCAGCACAGATACTTAACACTACAGGCATAGTGAATTACATGAAGAGATGCAAATGATAAATAGCTGTAATTATCAACTCCTACAAAGGAAAAAATGCAAAAAGTAGCCTTATTTTTAATGTATTTTCACATCTATTGATGACTGTATTTAATTTCTTAATTTCTTCTTTTTTGCTCCAACAGAATAGTGATGTGGACACCACGTCACCACCAATGGAGTTTTGCTTCAACAAGATGATCCAGACATTAAGAACTTTCTAAAGTTCTTACTTGCATTTGCAGTTGTGGGAAACCAGTTAATTTTGCCACATTTTATTTTACTTAAATACCTGAAAATGCGGGTTATAAAATGAAGAAAAGCAATGACTGTTTAAAATGTTTTATTGAAACACTGTGTATTGCATTTGCTTCTGACTTACCTAATTATCTTTCTATACTGTGTTCTTAGGAGATTCTTACGAATGAAAATTATAGAGAAGAAATGAAACAGAAAGTCAAGGATGTATCTGAAAAGGATAAACTGCTTCAGGCCAAGGAATATGAGGAAGGACTTGTTGCTGAACCAAGTCATACTCAGGTTAAAGGCCATGCATCTGCCCCTTACTATGGAAAGAAGGAGCCCTCACAAGACCCTACGAGCACTGCAAATACCTTCCAGCCAGGGGCCTGGATGCCACCAGGCAGTGGTAGTAGTCAAAATAAATAAGCAATTTAATGGACAGATACTGCTAATGGATAAATATTTTAACAGACAACATACACAGCTGTTGTATACAAAAGTGCAATAAAGTAGTATTAAAGTAATAAAGTAGTATTAAAGCAGTTGCATTTTCTTTTGCAGAACTTTTCAAATAGGCTTAATCATGACTAAAGTATTGTAAAGTGTTTGTTAAGTGAAAAACAGGATGTGTAACTAAGTTTGGTTTTGACAGTTGCTGTTCATCAGTTATTCTTGAATTTGCAGTTAAAAGACTAAATTTTCTATCTAAATTTTCTTAAAGTCTAAATTGGTTTTTTCTTGGAAGACTAGTTTAGTTTTAAAACTGTTCTTGATGTAAAAATCGTAGTTAGTCCACTTACATTTTCCCAAACCTTGGCCAAGATGTCTCTTCAGAATACATCCCTTGGCAATGCCAGTGTGCTTTCCGTTAGCAAGAAGATGGAAAAGTTGATTTCATTTACAGGAATCACTATGACACTACACTGATTACCCACTGTACTGATCGTAGAGACATTCTTGTAACTTAGAATAGTCAACATATTTGAATAATGTTTGATTTGCAGACAGCAATCTGCACTGGGTAAAATTAGTTAAACTACGTACAACTGCTATAATAGAAGCTAGAAGTACTTAATAAAGCTCCTGGAAAATAACACTAGGTCTGGCACAAGGGACTGTCATGAATATTTTAAAAAGAAAAAATTAGTTTTATTCCTGGTGTATCTGTGGACTTCTGTAGATGATTAGATAATTTTGGCCATAGTTTAGATACATAAAATGTACAGATTATTTGCTTAGAGATTATATTTGAGAACTTCAAATAAAAACAGAGATCACACAAATTTTTTTCAAAAAGTATCAAATTTATTTACGGAGTGTATCCCTCATCAGTTCTCCACTCTGTGTTTCAAGCTATATAGGTATCAAAGGTGGAACACATACATATTTGACAACACTTCATACAAAACATGGAGACTTAATCTCAGATATTTATAAAATGCCCAAATATCATATTCTAATAATGCTTGCTTTCACCAACAAAATTGAAATGGGATCAACTTCACATTTACTTAAAGTAATTTCAGTTAGACTCCCCACTTCTGATCCCCCTTGGTGTCAGCCAGCTCTATAGGTCTCTTCATTTGAACAATGGTATTATTTTAAGGTTTTATTTTTAAACCTGATCAAAGAGTAGCTGCTAGAATGCACAACTCCGTGCTGCTGTTCAGAAATATGCAAAATGTAAAATGTTAATGATTGCTACAAGCTGTTCTGAACTAGACTATCTAGATGCCACCACAGACTATTAGTAGAAATTAGGCTTTGAAAAATTAATCAGTTCTGTTAAGAAGAGACGAATTGGAAATAAGGTTAAATAATTTTGATGCATTTACAACACAAACCTGACTTTTTTGACTATGTCAGCATCTTGCAACCTGTAAGGCAGCAGAGTTTCAACGGCCATGAGAACAAAATTCCACCTAAACTCCAGTCTTAAATCAAAGGTAGTCAGAAGGTTAGCAAGCAGAACTACTGTCACCAGCTTGTGCATCATCCTTGCACAGCCATTTGCTGTAGGTCTCTGGGACACAACACTAGGCCACCTGGGTCTTTGGTCTCACCCCATTTATGGCTATTCTTTGAGGCATAAAGAGTTTATGAAGGCAGAAACAAATTGGTTGAGAGGTGGAGCATTCAGATGATTGTTAGGGACGACCAAACAACATAGTACTGTATTTTATAGAATGAGTGCCTTAAGAGAAATGAAGCTAATAAGAACAAGGTTTCCTAGAACCTGGGCTGAAGTTAAAGGCTATTGATGGCTGGTAGTTCAGGAAACAGGAAAAGCTCAGGTAGGTTATTTCTGCAGACAAGCACCACCATCAAAGACACTGCAGCAGCCACTATGGGCACAAAGAGCCATATGCAGTGACCTTAAAGGAAATCAGTCATGTCTGCTATCTAATGCTACAGCTAGCTTGTCTCTACAGCTCTTCTCAAGGTATGCCAAAACTTTGCATTTCTGTAATCCAGTTTATTATTCACATTTTCCCCTAAATTTGACAATTTTATGACACTTGTTAAGTCATAGCTTGGCTAAGAGAAAAAAAATAATCTACCTCCAGAGGCACCCAACAGGTTAATTTTTTAATTTAACATGCAAATTTAGAAAAGCAATCTCTGCTAGAATACAAGTAGTAAATTAATGACTCTAACAAGTGTCGCTTGGGCAAATTTTAACACAAATCAGGAAAAAAATACACTGGAAGTATTATATTTCATACTTCAAGAAATAACAGGATCAAGTATCAAAGGACAGTTACAACACAAAATGTACAAGTATTTCATTTTAAAAGTGGATTCTTTGCACAAGGAAGGCCATTTTTGCCCATTTAATCCTTCTTTGTTCGTTTGGCTTTTGCAATGTTCTCCTGGCGTTTCTGTTTCTTCTTTTGCTCTCGTTCCCTGGCCTCAATCATTTTTGCAAGCTTCCATGACAGCGCCGCACTAATTACGAACAGCGGTGTGAGGGCCAAGATCACAGTCGTGAGAAAGCCATAGGGGTCCTTGGCAGCCCACTCCACGATGTACTCAGCCCAAGCCTTAATATCAAACATCTTTTCTGTTTTGCTATTGGGAAAACTCTGTGGAATAATAAAAAAAATAATTTCTGAGTACTCAGAAAAATAAAAACACACATACACAAGAACAAAACAGAAGTTACACCTTCACGTGAGGAAGAACTTTACATTGAGGGTGGCTGAGCACTGGAACAGGTTGCCCAAGGAAGTCATGGAATCTCCCTCGAGATACTCAAAGCCCACGTTGGCAGGTTCCTGTGTCACCTGCTCTAGGTGACCCTGCCTTGGCAGTGTGGGACTGGATGATCCCCAGAGGTCCCTTCCAAACCCTAACGATTCTCTGATACCAAGTATCATTTTAATTTAAGTTGTCGTTCACTATCAAAGGAGAAGACCATTTTTGCTATAAGTTAAAAGCAGCATAGTATGTGAAAGTGTAATACAAAGCATTGACCCTACGTTAAAGTTCAGTGATTACAGAATAATTAGGCATTTAATCCAACAGAGCTGCAAATGCTTCCAAGAATACATTGCTAAATGGAAAAAGAGTGCGGTTTGTGGTTCTCTGGAAGTGAAGGAAAGCCAGTCCGGTTGGTTTATCTCTCTATAGGTTTCACTAGGGAGGCGAGGGAACCCCGGCAGTGCTTTGGGTACTGAACTGGCGGCAGTCGGGCAGCCAAGACCACCGGAGCGGTGCCGGCCCCGGCGCGCCTCCCTGGCGAACGGCTTGACCACCTCCCTCCCCGCCTCCCGCCCCGGCCGGCACCGCCTCACCTGCGGCCCCGGGCACCCTCCGGGCCTGCCGAGCGGCGGAAGGGCGAGCCGAGCTCCCTGCGGAGAGNNNNGCGGGAGCGGGGAGCGGGGAGCAGGGCCCGCCCGCCGCTGCGCTGGAGCGGCCCCGCCGCGCCCCGTCCGCCGCTGCCTCTGCCTGAGCCCCGCCCGGAGCTGCCGCGGGGCGGGCGCTGCTGCCCGCGGGGAGCCACGCGGCTAGAGATAGAGGGGTCAGTCCATTAAGAAAAAGCTGTAAGCCAGGAAGAAGGAGTTTCCGAGGTACCCGGATGGGCACTTGACGTTGTGGAATAGCCTGTGGAAGCTGGAATACCGCTTGCACCAGAGCTGGGAGCCCCGTGGTGTCTCCGTGCGCTCGCCCGTTTTGGGGCCGCTCGGGTGCGAGGAACGATCAGGAGCAGACCGCGGGTACCTTGCCACTACCTCGGCGAGATACCACCTGTATGTCCTGGTCGTTTTGGGACTGCTGACCCGCTCGGGTGGGCGCACCGTGGGTGTTTCCGGGGCTACATGGCCGTACAGGAGCCGCTGTCTGTTGCACTGCTCCCCACTGGACTGACCTCAGCAAAAATACTCAGCTGATCTCGGTCTATTCTGAGCCTTTAATACGCTCATACTGAAAAATCAATCAAAATAAAAAATGTCACATTTTGCCTTTGTATGTTGCACCAAGCCTTCCCTTCTCCCTTTTCACAGACACAGAAATGTGAATAAAAACTTTGTTATGTTTCCAGTGCAAGGCAAAGTGTAGATTAGGATATTAACTTAATACGTGAGAGGATCTTGCAATCACTCAAATTGTATTGATCAGTTCAGGATCAGTTCTCTGTGCTATACCAACAAATGCCACCAGGGCATTCTGTTTTCATATACCTTTTCTTTATGTGAATATTTATATTACCTCAAGGGCAGAAAACAGGCAAATAAAAATATATTTTGTTAAAGAGTTATTGACAGGACACCTGACTAATAATTTAGATTGCTTTAGTTTCACTATGTCCAATGCAATTTTTTGCTATGTGGAAAATTGCGTTACTTGTGCATTTTTATTCAAAACCTATCTGTTGTGTTCAGCCTCTTGTAATATTTTTTGAGGACAGGACAGGACAGGGTAGGATAGGATAAGATAGGATAGCATAGCATAGCACATCATAGTATAGCATAGCATAGCATAGGATACAATATTTCTTTTGAAAGGTACCTACAACCATTATCTGGTACAACCGCCTGACCTTTTCAGGGCTGGCCAAAGGCTACAGCATGTTGTTAAGACCTGCACCCTGAGGAACACTGCTGGTGGCTGGTCACCAGCCAGATGCAGCCCCAGTCACTGCACCCCTCTGAGCTCTGCCCTTCAGCCAGGTCTTCAGCCAGCACACTGTGAACCTGCTCATCCCACAGCTGGACAGATGTCCAGAACGATGCTGTGAGGGGCAGTATCAGAAGCCTTAATCCAAAATTAATCCATTAAGAATCCTTAATCCTTCCTAAATCCAGGAAAACTACATCCACCTCCTTCCTTCACCCACAAGCCAGGTGACCTTGCTACAGAAAGCTTTCAAATGAGTTAAACAGGAGTTTCCTTTTGTCAGCCTGTGTTGACTCTGCCTGATGATTGCATTATTCTTTAAGTGTCTTTAAGTTTTTCAACTGCAGCCAGTGTGATCTCCATAATTCTTCCAGGTACTGAGTTTAGACCAACAGGTCTTTCTGGGTCTTCCCTCATGCCCTTTTTGTAAATTGGGATAATGTTGGCTAGCTTCCAGACCGGGAACCCCAAAGACTCCAAGATCTTTGGTAGCTATCTGTGCACATATCTCTGTACCTGTGTTGGCCATTTATGTGAGCATTAAAACTCTTAGAGAAGTTATATGTCCCCATTTGGTCTGTAGTTTGTAAATCTTAGCAAAATATAACAATCTCAATTTACTGGATCTTAGATACTGTTTCTGAGATGTATCTAATGGTATCACTATAAGAAGTTTTTGTGTGCTGTGTAGCTCAGTTAAAAGAAGGTGGGCTATTAAGTAAGTATATCCTATTTCTGGTAAAATTGCACATTTGGTGAGAGGGGACACAGTTACATTTCTGATGCTTCAATGAAAAATTCAGATACATCTTCCAAAATAAGCACTGACTTAGTCAGAAGCTATATACAAGCTTTTTAATATAACAACAGCAAAATTAATTTCTAGTTCCAGTCTTCCATATAATAGTTGTCTCATCTGTCTGTCTTTCAATGTCTTTTCTGCCTTATTGTTTTAAAGAGGGAAAGTACCTGATTCATTGTGGCAGGGAAGAAATAAAAGGCAGGGATCTTTAATTCACTTTTCCTAGGAAACAAATCTTATGTAATTACTTTTCCGGCTGTCCTTCTCCCCCTAATAGCTTGTGAAGCTATTCACTGGTTATATTGGCAAAGTAGTAGAAGTCTTGTACATAATAATTTTGCTCCTTTTAAGATCTGTGAAAACACATGGATAGGTAGAGAAGACAGGCCCAGACTACCACCTTGACTGAAAGCTGCAGTGCATCTTTAATAGGAATGAAGGGATGTTATGGGAATACTACCAGATGGGGAGGCTTCATTTGTGGCTTGCACTTTACCAAATTCAGAATAATTCAGCCACGAGGCCATAGTAGAGCAGGATACTTGTTATGATTTTCTGAATTCATCAGCTCTTGTACTTTAGGTAGTCAAAGAGAGAACAGAAATTTCGGAATTAACTACAACTTGCACAAAACAGCACAACCCTTAGTATACCATCAGAGTATTTTAAAAGACCACATTAAGCATGTGTTTATGTTAACTGTAGTTTTGTCACTGAATTGCTACTTTGCATATCTGCGCTTTCTTTTACATCTAATCTAGAATTCCTTTCAATGACCCTGTTATGTTATTTTTAGTCATGTATGTGCCTGTGTGTATTTTAAGACAGTCATTAATTTTGTATCTGTCAGGGAAGGATCCACTGATGAAAGATCACAAAGAGGGAGTGGGCAGGGAAATGTAAACAGCACTCAGAAAATCCAGAAATAATCAAATAAGATACAATGGGAATGTAATACAGGAAATGGGAATGGCTGGCGTGGAAAATGGGAGAGTTACTTGCATGAAAGCAAAGCCTTTCTCACACCAACAGTGACTAAAGGGTCTGTGAAGTGTTTGGTTGTATGTGGTGAAGACAAGCTTTGAGTAAATGTATTCATTTCACTCAGATGTGTTGACATGTATCAGTAGTCCAGAATCTTTCTGTATAAGGAAGCTGCTAAATATTTCACTCAGTGTAATCTCTAGTTACTCTTCTATCATTTCTACAGTCTGAGGATAAACCAGCTCCTTGAAGCTAACTTTTTTCTACATACAGCATGAATTCTCCAGTAATTCTTATGTATACTTATTAATGTTCTGGGCATGGTGTACTCTACTTTCTGAATATCTCTGTTTCTAAAAGACCTACATGGAATTCTTGTACCATTGCACAGTGGTGGGGTTTTTTAGGAGTTTTGTAAAGTGAAAAGACTATTTATTTTTTTCTCCAGCCTGTTAAATATCTAAGCTGTGAAAGCTTTATTGGCAGTCTTTTGACCATGTATGATACATTCACAGTATGTGCCAGCCAATAAACATTTGGTTTTTTACAGCTGTACTTAAGCCAAAGAGTTTTTGTACTTAAAACTCCTTTGCAGCAGTGGGGATTAAGGATTCTTTTTCTGCCACAAATGTTTGAGAACTTTGGTGTTTCGTGTTTAAGTGGATTTGCAGTCTATCCTTATTCTGTAAATTGCACGATCAACCCCAAATATTTGTAGTTTGGCTATCATTCGTAACAGTTAGGTCTGAGTATCTAAGACAAAAGTAGTGAAAATCATGATTAATACTGCTGCTGTACTTAATTCACTTCAAACAACCCTTATAAATTGTTCTACTCCTATATATATTCAAGGACAGGACATGCTGGGACAGTGCATGACCCACAGGTTAACATGCTGCATGCTCTTCATCTTAAGAAGGTAACAGGACATAGAAGTACATTGTTTAATATTTGATTAAAGAATGATCAAATGCTTCTGTGCTCTAGGTGGACTCATTTATGTAATAGCATTGTTTTCACTACTTTTGTAATGAATAATATAACTGAAGAACTAAAGTGTATCATGCCTTACTCTAGCGTTCATTTGTTCCCATTGTAGGTCTTATTACAGTTCAAAAAGGAAAAAGAATTATCCAAGATAGAAAAAGCGGCTATTCAAGATCTTTTCGTCTCCTGGATCATTAGTCCATTCTGTTATGGTCATGACTGATGCAGGTATCAACTGACTTCTAGAACTGTGGATTATTTTAAAGGGAAGGTAAGAAAAAATCATTATCAATAGAGCTTTATAAATTCTCAGAGCTTTTCCCAGAGGTAGTTTAGTGTAGCAAGTCAGGTAAGAAATGAGAATCACAGGATAATATACCAGCTGTGACATTAGGCCTGGGCTGATTTGGAAAATTTTAGCCATTGCCACAAAAGTCTCATCTACATTTCAGCAAAGTTGGAGAAAGATTGGTACCTCTGAACAGGCCCTCCACAATGCAAGTCATTCTCTGAAGCTCTCTGCTTACTTTCACACACCATGGAGGGCCCTAAGGACTGAGGATTAAACACCTCAGTGAAATGCCAAATTGACGTGGAGGGAACACAAACCAAACAGCCTATCTTCGGGTGAATCAACTCCATGTATAGTAGGTGCTAATATTTATTCACCTTCTTAAAATACTTTGAGGTTCTTGAGTAAAAGAAGTGGTATCAGCATGACTATTAGTTCAACTTTTAGGATTCAAGTTTTCCTTGATTTTGTAGAAGCTTGAGTTTAACAAGCAATTTATGTCTGCTATAAAGCTATGTGCAAGTAAGGGTTTTAAACGCAACCTTCTCAAGTTCAAGGAGTAGAGTTTCATTTCTAAAACTTCTTCTATTTGTGGTCTTACCCTATTCCTGTTTGTAGGAGTTGTATTTCTAGTATGCAGCTAGATGTCTCAAAACTGTGTACAACTGACTTCATTTTTGTGGCTTGTTCAGCAGCTAAGACAAAACTGACAAGAGTAATTGACATTTAAGTCTTCAGTGACATCCTTTTTTAACATAACTGACATACACTCTAAGGTAAGACACTTAGAGTGTACGTAAGCTCTTTGTATGTTCTGAGAACTAGAGAAAGAGGTTCTGAGAACTAGAGAACAAGAACCACCCTTCTGTCTAACCCTCACATTTCAACACAGGCGAGATGAGCATGGTTATTGTTTTCATAGTTTCTTTCCAAGAGCAGTAAGAAGTAACAACACTGTTTCATTAACTGTTACAGCTGCTTTCTGCAGGTCACACTGTCCCTAACTGGAGTTGAAAAAAGTCCCAGGGTAGTGTCTGCAACAACCTCTTTTCTTGAATCATTGTGATCTGCATGTTCTGTAGGAATGAGTTCCTGATACTTCAGCAATAATAATAATATTACTGTTTATTGTTTCAGTACTCTGAAGTGTTCATTACATAGTCAGAGTACATCTCACAGCTGTTCGTTCTACTGTCTTGCTAAATTCAGGTTCAAATAATAATACATTTTCCTCAACAAAATTCCTTTTCACAACTCTAGTTCCTTTTTACAGGACACAGGTAATCCAGGGTAAAAGTGAAATTGGAGACTCTCATAATACTATATTATTTAATGAGTCAGGACTGCTGTAATAGCAAGGCACCCTAATTCTAATTCCTTATTCCTTTTTGGGCAACTATACCTCATATGCTACTGTGTGTTTCTCAGCTGTCATTTTCCATCTGAACATGGCAGTATCTTTTTTTATTTATGTCTGTTTATAAAGTTTACGCTTTTTATAGAGTACTGTGATCTCTCTGCTGCTGAAAGACACTGTATAAACCTTCAGTATTGATAATGAGGGCCCACTTCAGAATTAACTTAGAAAAGTAGTATATGCATGAGTCACTGAGATCTGAAAGACAGCCAGCACTGTTGGCTGCTTCCTGCTCTATCTTACATGGCAAGAAACTGTTGTCAGTGGGAGTCTGTACCTTATATGAATTCTTAGCTCTATGGAATGGAATGCTTTAGCAATCTGTAGCATTATGAGTACATCCCTCCTGCCTTCTGCTAGTCAGCAAAGGAGTCTTTGGCAAAACAAAAAGAAAATTATAATATGTTCCCTTACCTAGTTCTCATGCTAGAATTAAAACACCTAAAGTTAAAAGCTTTTCAGCTCATTCTTAGCAAAGAAGAATGATTAAACATAAGGAAACATCACCACAATTAGCATATTTAAGCATCAGCAAGTCTTGATGCTGATTTTGTTGTCTGAAGCACCTCAGCCTCAGGATCAGACATTTAAATGGTACTGCATGCTCAAAAGGTAATCAGAAAAGAAAAGTAATTCCACTGCTGTGGAATTTCTACTCATTTATTTCTTCCTCAGATTATAGGAAATCATGTTCTCACAAGAGCTTTCACAGCTGAGAAATCTCACTGACATAAATTTACCTTTATCGTAACACTGGGGGTCAGTTTTTCAAATGTAAAATTGTATGTTCTTGAAATTGAATTGTTCACGACACACTTACCAGTTTGGGTAGATGTCAGCTTGTCAGTCCTTGCCAGTGCCAGGTCCACTCCTAAGTTTCAAACATACGGAGTACATTTTTAGAATAGTACCACTAAGAAAAAACAACCAGCTAAACTTGTGTTACTTAGATTGTCACCAAATACAGTAGCATACATCTGATTTTTTAGAACCAGCTTGACAAAGTAGCTTGCAAAGCTTGCAAAGCTCAGACAGCCGAAAGTTGCTGTCAGCATGTTTCACCCTGCAACAAAACCAGATGTTTTTCCCTCAATTTGTTCTAAGGCATAAAAGAGCAGTAGATTCAAACGCTCATCTGACTTCTTGGTAGCAGAAATACTATATAAGAGGTCAGGAACGCTTTTAAAGGTAGAGGTATTCCTTGACGTACTCATGCTTTTTAAGAGCTCTACCCACAGGATTAGCATGGGAATTTATTCCAAATCCTCCAAAGGATCCCCGCCATACTGAGCAGGGAGCAGCAAGGGCAGGCCACTTTAAGGGCAGGTGAGCCAGGGGTGAAGGCAGGCAGGACACTGGCAAGGGTGCAGTCCTACAGTACCTGAGCACAAAGAGCAGAGCAGGTCTAGTGATGGCATCAAGACTCAGCTCACAGACCAGACCACCAGACAAGCCTGTAGTGATGAGACAGTCCCAGATCAAGCCAGAATGTCAAGTGACCAGGTCAGGATCAGAGCCAAGAGCCTGGAAGGTGGAAGACCAAAGAAACTGAGAGCAAGAGCCTGAGCTTAGAAGCAGCTCTACAGCAAAAGTGGACAGGACTCCACTTTCTACAGCTTTTAGTCACACCACTCTTTCTAGGCACACCTCTGACTCAGGGTCACAAAGCTGCATGAAACCAGTGGTGAGCCTGAGCCTTAGGCAGCTAAATCATAGAATCAGAGAAACACAGAATTTCTCCAGTTGGAAGGAAGCCAGCAGGATCATTGAGCCAACTCCCTGCTCCTCGCAGGACTGCTTAAAACTAAACCTAATGATGACTAAAAGCATCATCCATGTGCTCCTTGAATTCTGGCAGGCTTTTTGTCACGATCACTTCCCTGGGGAGTCTGTTCGAGTGACTGGCCACCCTCTCACTGAAGAACCATTTCCTAATGTCCAATCTGAACTTTTCCTTAATGCAGCTTGGTTCCATTTCCATGTGTCCTATTGCTGGGGACCAGGGAGAGCAGATAAGGACCACCCCCTCCACTGCTCTCCTGGAGGAAGTTGTAGGCTGCCAGGAGGTCACCCCTCACCCTTGTCTTCTCCAAGCCAAAGAAGACAAGTGAACTCAGCTGCTGCTCCTACGTCTTACCCTCAGGATCTTTCACCATCATGGCCACTCTCCTCTGGACATACTCTAATGGTTTGATGTCCCTCATATACTGAGGGATGCAAAATTTCAAACAGTACTTGGAGAAGAGGTGCACTTGGGGCCCTAATAAAGATTTGTATTCCAACTGCATCTCTATTTAATCCCAGTTGCCTTCCTTTGATGTCTAGAAAAAAAATTAGGATCCACACCTATAGTTTTGGCCATGGTAAGGTGAACTGTTCTGCCCGTGGCTGATACAAGTTGATAAGCTGGTCCCCATTGTTACTGGCCAAAGCTTTGATGTGAGACCACCACCCATCTGGATTTATGTTTGTAATTGCTCTCTAACAGTTCTGTTGAAATTACCTGGTTTAGAAACATGCTTGACATAACCTGTTTAAGGTGTTTTTAAGATTAACTGCAAAATTTTACAGAAGTGGGTGAGGAAACAATTACATATGCACTAATGCTGGTAGGTCTGTAGCAGAGGCAACCACTTAATTCAAACTGACTGTGGCTAGATCAGGATGTATGAAATATATGTACATACTTCATGCTCTAAAAATCCTGGTTTTGAAAATTAAGACTAGAAATTATGTTCTAAGTGGATTAGTCTTATTACAAGCTATTGTGTGAAACTGTGTCTTCTAACACTTTTGATAAACTCATCAAATTCAACCTCTAAACTAATTTTTCCTTTTGTAGGGTTTCTGCAGAATTTCTTTATTTTGAAGGTTTTTAAATTTCTGATCTGATTTGTTTATGGCTAGTTTATAAGGGTTGGTTGGTTGGTTGGTTGGTTGGTTGGTTGGTTGGTTGGTTTTTATGCCAGCACTGTCCTCTAGGTGCACAGAATCACAGAATGGTTGAAGTTGTAAGGGACCTCAGGAACGTGAGCAAGGGTCACCTAAAGCGAGATGCTCAAGACCATATCCAGCAGGGTTTTGAGCATCTCCAAGGGTGGAGACTCCACAACCTCCCCGGGTCATCTGTTCCAGTGTTTGGCTGCCCTGGCAGTAAAAAGTGTTTTCTTACATTGGAATGGAATTTCCTGATTCATGTTCTTTGCTGCTGGTCCTGCCTTTGGGCACCAATGGGAAGAGTCTGGCTACATCTTCTCTGCACCCCTTCTATTCCTCCCATCAGGTATCTGTACAGGCTGATACGATCCCTCTGAGCGTTCTCCTCTCCAGACTGATCAGTACTGGCTCCTGCATCCTTGCTTCACATGATAAATACTCCAAGCCCTTAATGATCTTTGTATACATTTGCTGGGCTTGCTTTGATCTCGTCTCACTTGGACAGCAGAACGTAGGACTGAACACAACACTCCAGATACCCAATTCTGTCATCAAGACTTTACTTTTTATGCCAGACTTATTAATAAAGAAAATTTAAAAACACAGATTATCAAGGTTAATCCATTCAACTAGGAAAACTTTAACTTTATTTTTCATCACTAGATGTTGCCACCTACCATTTCTTTACCTGTAATGAGCCCTATTTTTAAGCAATTTCTTTTGCTTACAGGATTCCTTTTGTTTAAAAAAATTGTGTTGGGTAAGATGCATCTTTCCTAAATTGTGATTCGTGTCTTCTTCTCTCATTAAAAAATGCTGTAACTAATTAAAAGCTAAATAATTTATTAAAAGGAACAGAGGAAGTATGAATGATTTTAGAAATTTTTAAAGAAGTTTTACTAGATGTCCCAAAGTCAAAAATTAGATGGTACAGTCTAAAAAAAACCCATTTAGAGAGAAAATTAAAGGCACTCTTTCAGAAATAATATATATCAAGAAAGGGGAAACTAAACATTAATTCTTATTCTAAAGCAAAAGGTAAGAATTACAGAAAGGTGGTAAGACAAGGAAGCAGATGAGCTTATAGCCAGCAGAGTTAAGGATAACTAGAAGGTTTGATTATATTTTCTTCTAATGAAAGAATTGGTCCAGGAAGGGTTGAAATATTTAGTAAATATTTATTATCTACGACTGGTGAAGAGCCTTGTTTATGGCTTAATATGTATGTACACTTATTTAGTAAAGGATAGGACAGGTTTACATATCTCAAAAGGACCATTTTACAGGGAAAGAATGATTCTACAAAAAAGCTGGTTCAAAGAAATCTCATAGCCAGAATCAAACAACACGTGGACTAGGTGGCCACAGGGGATTTCATATATTACATATTTAATGAGTATGCTATTAAATTGAAAACAGTGCTCCTAGTGACAACAATGCCCACTGATGGTGGCACCTAAAGAAAATTTTTGTCTCCTGTACATAGTTTTTATTTCCAATTAGAAAACATAATTTTATCACTATTGCTTTTGAAACAGTCTTAGTCAATAGTATGTTACATTGTGTAATGATCCTCCAGATTAAGAGACAAGACTTTTTTGTAGGTCTGTTTCATTTTGTTNATGAGGTAGGTGTTCATGCTCTGTGTCACACCTGTCCGAGTTGTTTGTTCTGTTATTGTACACATTATGTACTGTTTGCTGGAGAAAGCCAAGGGCTATGACATCCTTTTCGAATGGAAGTGTTTCATAACGTGTTTGAAGACTATGATTCAGCCTTGCCTTTTATATCGTGTGGATACTGAATTACCTGCTCTCATATACTCCCTCAGCCTAATATGACACAATGTCCTTGATTCTGAGACTTGCCTGTAAACTGTGATTAACAAAGAAACATCTGCATGACTAGGACTATTTTTACATTCAAAGTTTTGCTTCATTTCTGTCCTTAAATTTTATGCTTTTTCCTCCAATTTGCTTCTGAAAGGGAAGCCTTTTCTTCCCTGCTCCCATCAGGCATGCATTATAGGAGGCAATGTGTTTTCTCCAAGGAGAGCTTTCACTTCATCAAAAATACTAAGGAAATACTCAAAACACCAGAAGGCACACTTTTTCCTGCTCTGATTTAAAAGCATTTTTCACATTAGTCACAGTCCTTTTCAAGACACAGAGAAGCATGGCCCCTAGTTTTCATTCTTAAAACATTTTGAACCAATCAAGTCTATTTATACTCAGTCCTGAAGTTTAAATTCTCCATGCTTGTTGTGTTTATTTAATTGCTCAAACATTTCTACAGGAAATTTTGCTCTCTCTGTTTTGGAACAGAGAACAGAAAGATATTTGAATTCTGGTGGTTCCCACAAATTGCTCCAAGCAGTGGAAAGATCAGCCCTCAGACTCATTGGTCAGATGAAGGATATTCATGATTCCTAGTCCAGTTCTGCCTTGCTCATGTTGGTATTGAATTTCCTGTTGACTTGATTGGAAAGGGAGTCAAACTCACAACAAGTACATTGAGGAGCATGATGTAAATTGTATAGTCACAAAATCATTGCTCCCATCAGTCTAGGAGAGGCAAGCATTGAATTGTTGGGCTTTTTTGGAAGCTGCAGCTTCATTTTATACCACAGGAGAACCTGCATAAAAAAGGAGTTGAAGGCAGAGAAGAGGGCTGTGTGAATTGCTTAGAGATGATTGCTGAATTTCATGTTGGGCAAGTGCTTTACAAAATGCCTCTGCCTCAGGGAGCCAATAAATTAAACCAGATGCACATAACCAAGACAGGTAGAACATGTAGCAGGACTTTTTCCTTGCATGGCACTTTCCTCAAAAAGTACAGAATAGTTGTGTCCCAATCCCCCGTATCAGGGATTCAGATTAGATCCCTTAATGCTGGCAGTGGCTGACTAGTGAGGGGTTATTCTCAGATAATATTTTCTTTCTTTAACATTCCGGTGGTGCCAGAAAAGTATAAAACATCTTGGAACTGAGGTCTGGGATGCCACAATGGTGGGTTTGTTGATTCCCTCATAGGAAATGCCTATATTAATATTCCCATAAATTATAGGTAGAAAAAATTGTGTAAGTTAAATATCACCACTTTGCTGCCATGTGGCAGAACTTGGCGCCCTACTTGGTATTTACCCTTTGGGGAGAAATCAGCAGTCCTTCCTAAGAGGTGCTGATAAACTACACACAATCAATTCCGATTTTTTTTCCAGAAATCTTCAGTCCTGATTTCAGTCTGTTCACTGGAAACAACTTTTAAAAGACTGTGACTTTCAATCAACTATAGGCTGTGCAAAAGTCTATTGAAAAAAATCTATTGAAAACAAAAAATCTATTGAATGCAACATAGTAAATGCAAATGTAACAAGGTAGTGATTTCATGAAATGGTATAAGTTTGGTGTTCACTTAAAACTAATTTTTTATTATCTGTCCTTTGGTTTTTTGAGAAGTTGGCCAGTTCAGTACTGTGGTCAGTAAGTATGGAAAGCACACGAGGTTCCGACATTTACCATCTGCATTAGGGTGCAGCATTTAATTCACCAGCCTTGAAATGTCTTCTTGTAGGCAGATTGCTCTTTGATCTTGGTTGCAGTTCTTATATAATTGGTGTTCAGTACAGAAACTTCTTTGATTGTAGCTTAGCCAGGAGTTCTCCCATGGCCCCACTTCTTTTCTAGCTGGGCAAGTCTGTAGTGAGAATGCTATAAAATGGTATGTGCTGATGTGTTATTAAAGCTCTAATTTTAGTAATGTACAAAGTAGGAAATGTCAAACTTATTTTCAGAGATGTCTCTTCTGTCATTTTTCACTTTTACACCCTAATAGGGTATTGAATTGCATAATCCCAAAACTTCAGATACCAAGATGTAGCATACCACAGTCAAAACTGAGCTGCACTGTTGTCTGTAATGAGCATAATGAGCAAATATGTAACTAAATGCATATATGTTCATCTATAATGTACACATATATATTTCTAAACATATATATATATAAACAGAATAGTGTTCTATCATACTATATTTGGGGATGTGTATTGTATGATCATGCCATATAAAAGAACACTTAACAGTAATGTCTACCACTGCTATTTTAAAGGCACTTGGAATTATCCTATGTGAACACCATAGGGAATGGATTTAATGTCTGTGCAGAAAGTGGTAAAATAAGAGGAAATTTAATTCTATAAGCATAATTCTCAGTTAGACCAAAGCTTATTTAAGACGGACTTAGTCCTATCTACATTTATATCTTCTTTAATGCTTCTGTATTTTTCTGTTTGCATTATATAAAGGAGCCAAAATGTGGATATGTCTGTCTTTGTAGTTAGTATTATTGCACTTATGTTAAAGGTTTTTATTGTTTTGATTTTGGTTTGGATGGAAAAACTGTATGTAATTATTTATTACTTGTTTGGTTAACAATTAGAATATAAATACAATGCACTAAATTACCTCATGGGCTGCTGAAACTAAATACAGCTTAGACCGTTTCAGCTTCCAGACCACTTCAGTATTACTTTAGCATTATTGTCTGAATTTTTCTCAGTTATGATTTGTGATATCTGAGAATGTTATTCTAATTGACCAAAATTCCCTCAAACATTGCATGTAACTTTTTCTCTTAAAAAAATTAAGGACAACATAGTGGAATGCTTTCTTTTTACAGTCTACATTCATTTTTACTTATTGATTTGATTTCTGCAGCACCAGTTTGATTTTATAGTTTATAAGGATATACTAGTGTCTCTTTAAATCACTTGTGAACCTTTTAGTAAGACAGTTTAGTGCTTATTGTGCTAATAGCTTAGAGAAGATGCCAGAAACCAGTCAGAGCAGCAGCATGCCCCTAGCTGTATCCTGCATATTTGTGTAGTGTTTAGCAAAGGCATTTATTTGGGACTCAATTATACTGCGTGGTTTCTTCATGCTACCTTTGTTGTGGAACAAGTAAAAGACGTGCAGTGACCCGCAGCTCTAAGCTCTGTCAGCATTTAGCCTGTTGAAAGCCCACAAGGTTTAAGTGAGTACTTCCGTTGATCAGAATTTCCCGTTTTGATGCTACTATTTACACATTCTCCCACAAAAAACAAAGATGCTCTGGGGACCAGTTATGAAATCCTACCTATATTTTTCTTCATTGTTTCCAGCATTTCCACCTCTCAGGCCTCATCCTCTTGGAACGCCTGCAAAATAAGAGGAACTAAGTAGCATGCCTGGAATGTTTCTAAATCCAGGGACTAATAGACCAGAGAAGGAATCAGATCCCAAACCTTAGGGCCTCACATGAGGAGTACTCTGTTACTCCTGAACTCCCAGGTAGTTTGGGAAGTGTGAGATTTGGGTCTCTACTTTTGGGCCACATCTATCTCACGTACCTAGTGATAACATACAAGAAATATAAAGAAGGAAATAAGAGATGTGTAATTCCTTTTTCTCAGTATTGCTTAGCAGTCCTAATTCTGAAAGCCAGAAGACTTTTCTCTTCAAAGAGAACTACATCTTCACAGAGAATGTAAATATAATAAAATGTTTTCTGCTTATTAAACACAGCTAATTACACTTATTGTTTAGATATTGAAAGAGGAGAATGCTAAATGGAATAGGAGTAAGAATATGAAGTGTCCATCTGACAGAGACCAGGATTTTTCCTATTATTTGACTGAGATTTAGTCTAGAACACATGATGCAGTGATAAGGGCCAAGTGTTTGCCCCTTACTTTGGCCCAGTATTGCACATGTGTTCAGAGACTGTCAAAGACACAGTCTTCTTTGTGGACTTGATTGAAATACCTAATTTCTTACACCTTGCAGCCTTTCCTGAGAGTTACAATTAGAACCTAGAATTTCAATTGTCGCTTTGGCCGCTGGCCGCCCGGTGGCCTTGGCAGGCGACAAGGTTTGGTGTCCCAGTCGACGGGAGAAAACGCACCTGCCCTGTCAGCAGCTGGTGGCTCCCTGCAGGAGACCCACAAGCAGGCAGGCTGCAGCACCGCTGTTGCCGAGCAACTGAGAGGCAGTAAAGGGCCGAGGGACCTCTTTCCTGTGCTCTAAGTTCCAACTTTATTGTCCCGGGGGGAAGCAACAAGGTAGCAGAAGAACAAGTCGAAAAGTGAGCGCCAAGGAAAAGGCGAGGGGAGGGGCCTGAAGCCCCCTTTTAAGGGGTACCAAAAAGGGGTACAGACCAATAGGGGATTGATGGGGAATGACAGGCAACAAATCGGGGGAATACAAAGGAGGGACTCACAAACAGAAACCAATCAGTAACTAAAGAGAACAGAACTTTCCAGACCATATTGCATATGCAACAAGGGTAATTAATAAACATGATAACAGGCAACCAATAGAGAACAGGGAACAGAAGACGGGTCTGGAAAGAAGGGAGGAGATGCCGCAGGGGCAACACCCCGTGGGTGGTGACTCTATTCCCCCGACCCGCCCTCAGGGTCGGAGTCATAGGCGGGGAAATCCACCCACTGAATGCTGTCCAGCCCCGAAGTGGGCTGGGCCACCGCAACATTGAATTTTTTCAGAAACTTTTTCTGCAACAAATAATTACAGTAGTTCCGGGCAATTATTCCCTAAAGCAGGAATTGAGAAGAGTGTATTTTGGGAGAGGTTTTTATTCAGGTTAAATTTGAGGAAGGATATGAAATTTTTTAAAAAATCTTTTTATTATCTGTGTATTCTTCCATATGGAAGACCATGTACAACTACTACCAGTCAGTCCAAGTATTTTTATTGTAAAGTCCTTGGTGCAAGCTAAAAGATTGCCTTTTTCCTAGGTTAGATTGCCACCAGATTCTTACCAACAAAATAGCTGGATACTTGGAACTCATCTATTTGTGACTGTCAGTATAAAATAAAGTGGGAGAAGCATGGGAATTAGTCTGTTTGCAGACGCTCATACTGTGTAAATTTCTATTTACATTTTCTGCTTCCAAAGTGAATTAAAGACAGAAAAGCTCAGTTTTGTGTTGGATGCTAAGAAATTTGAAACTGTCATGGCTTTTCAGTCCTCTGACAAATGTTCAAATAAACTTATTTTTTATGACAGACTCGCTTTCTAACACATTTTGCTGCTATATTGACAAATGCTGGCCCAGGTGAAGGGCAGGATCTATGTGCTAGCATTCCCCCATGCACACACCACTGCTTCTCCTTCCTTGAGCCAGAGAGGTTTCTCCAACACACACCTTTCCATGTGCCAGGGCATGAAGAGCAAGTAGAGGGGGGAAAGAATTGCCAATGTTGGTAGCATCTGGCTGTTAAATTTGTTTGGCAGTAATGCCAAACTATATTATCTGTAACCCAGCCACAGAATTCATCTGTCATACAACAGAAACACATCAGGTCTTCTGCATCCAGTCCTTTACGGGATGAGATAGATATGAGTCTCTTAGACAGCAAGAATAATAAAGAGCAATTGTACTGTACAGCAAGATTTTCAGGCGATGCCCCATGGGACATCTCTAGACTTTAGAGCACATCACAAAATCTGACTCCAACACTTGCCAATCCTTAGAATAGATCTAGGTTGTAATGTCACCCAGTAAGTCTTTTGTGTAACCCAGCCTGAAAAGTTTCTCCCACTTGAATTGGCTCTGCTAAGCATCATAATACCTACCACCTGCATTTTCACCTCTTCCGAGCAAATGGGTGATGCTGCCAATGATACTGAGGTCAGAGAAGGCTGCTGAAGTGGAAGTTCACAACACCTTCTTCTGTACAGCATTATAAGCTGGAGAAGAATCACTTGCATATTGGTGCTATGCCAGAAAACAGCTGTCCTCTGAGAGATCACCTTTGTCTGTATGGACTCCTCTCTCAAGCTGCTGGCTCTGTAACGCCTCAGCTAAGGCTGGGCCTTCCAGGCACGGCAAGATTCTATCCCTAATGCTGTTCCATCCCATCCCCATCCTGAGTCAGATCCCATTCATACAGATAACTTTTCCCCTACTTCATGCACTGGATTTTTCTTCTGTGCTTCTAATTCAGCTATGTCTCTAACAAGTTTTGGTGTAGGGATTCATCTTGCCTACCTGCTATAACGGAGCCCTAATACCTCATTACTGCTGCTAGAAAGAAATGACGGTTTAAGGGTGTTGGGGTTTGGGAGTTGTTTCTTTTTTTTTTTTTTTCTTTTTGTCTTTCTTCTTTTCCTCTTGAGGAATTTTTCCCCATACTAAAGGATAACTGCCAGGTACTTAAGGGGGACAAAAGGTCTGGCTGAAGCAGGGAGGGGACTTCTCAACTGCCCTGTTACCTGGGCAAAGGCTAGTTTTTTTTTCGCTCGAGCTCTTTTTCGGCTTGCAGAAGACACGGAGGCTGCAGTCGGTTTTGGGGAGAGGTCTCGCTCACTGCAGGTTTTTCTGCCTTCTGCTACCTTCTTTTCTTTCGGCCATGAATGGGGATTTCTGCTGGCCGGAGCCGCCGCTGAGAGGGACCCTTTTCACCATCTGCTGGGGTGCCTCAGGGGGCCCGGGACCCCGAGCCCCTCTT
>VXAZ01010492.1:55333-87727 GCA_013399875.1 Gymnorhina tibicen | reverse complement strand
CCTTCCCGGCTCGTGTCCACTACTGCCGCGTGCTCCCCGAGCTCACTCCGGAGCACTCCCTGCAGCTGCGGGGGAACCATCGCACCCGCCCTGCCCAGCGGGAGCCGCCAGCGCCCCTGCCGGCCGTGAGCGTCACTGCACCGAAAGGACAGGGTCTGACAGCCGGGAAGGCGTCACTGGGTTCTGTTCTGTTTGCTGTTACTGTCATAGTTGTTGTTGTTTTGTTTGCCTTGCTATAAATATATATATATATATATTAGTAAAGAACTGTTATTCCTATTCCTCATATCCTGGCCTGAAAGCCCCTTAATTTCAAAATTATAATAATTCGGAGGGGAGGGAGTTATATTTTCAGTCCAAAAGGGGCTTCTGCCTTCCTCAATAGACACCTGTCTTCCAAAACCGAGACAAAGGGCAAAATTTATTTGACTAAACTGAAACATTCAGTTTGGGAAAGAATTAACTGTAACTCTGCAAATACCTTCTTGTTTGCGTAGTGCTGAAGGAATGTCATATGAGTAGATCATCCATAAACAACTTACTATGAATTTACAAGTCAGATAATCCCAAATGTATGTACTGCTCCTCTCCTGCTTCTTCTCAGGCTTTAATGTAACAGTCCTCCCACACAAAATTATGTGACTCCCCCTCATTACTCTGGAAGCACACGTAGGTGCTTCATACTCTCCAAACCAGACAGCTTAAAAATCTTAAAAATCTAGCACAGCAGTCCTCACAACCAAGAGAATGGCATTCAGTAGATGTTTTTCCTCCAATGTAAAATGGATTCGCACTATATAATTTTCATTACTAGAGCAGGCTTGCTTCTCACACAACATAAACATTTAGTAAAAAAGATTCTCTCCTTGTCTCCAGAAATAAACACAACTTTATGTTTCTATATTTTGTGTTTCAGTATAGATTTTTATATTTTCTTTGCCTGCTGCTTTCCAGAGTGATACTCTGCTTATTGGATTTTATCATTAACTACTTGGTATTGACTAAACAGCTTTGAAATAAATTTGTAAACCAGAAAGAAACATGCAGGAGAGCCTTTATAAATACACAGGAGGTTCTTTTCAATGCATCTGGAAATTAAAAGGGTTTGTATTGAGATCATATGGCAGAAACTAGGGAATCCATTTTTAACATGCATGCTTGGTTAACCTGTTTGTCCAGAGGGAAAAAATACCAATAAGAAAAGAAAATCTATGATATTTTAAAAAATTGTAATTATAATAAAACCAGATTTATTAATGCCAACATTGTGTGTATAAATCTCTATATAAACATGAGTTATTGCACATCACATAAAGGAGAGTAGTCTGGTCTCTCAAGTCAGTGCCATCCCAAACAACAATAAAATTAGGGAAAAAATGCTGCAGCATTCTGGCTACAGAATCTCCTTGGAGTCATATGATGTGGAGGTGGGATTATGTGCTCTCATGCATACCCATGAAGACAAGTACATGGAAAGAACGTCACCAGCTAAAGGAACATCAGGGTGCCTGTCGTACTGCTTTTCTTACTCTTCTTTCTCTGTCAGTATAAAACCTTCCCAGGTCCCACACTACTTACTCAGGCCTCTCACAGCCTCCCTCCTCAGGGCAGGGCATGGGTGCTGTTGTGAGCTACAGAAGCGTTCAAAAGCACTGCATGACCCTGTGCTGCAAACTGGGATGCACAGGGTCATCTTGCTTGGGCTTGCTCTCCCTTTTCCCATGTTTATTTCAAAGAAAGTGTGTGTGGTTTTTGTGAAACTTTATGCTTGCTGTAAGCACTGTACCATTCAAAAGTACCATTGTGTGTAAGCTGGCAATGTTTTTGAGAATCTCTCTGGAATCTTGTACCCTGTACCTTCTCATTCAGGCTCTTGTCCAAAACCATGGAAATACATGGGTTAAGAACCTGGCTGTGCAAACTGCTATGCCACACATGAAGAAAGTATTTCTGTAAATAATGTTATACTTTTTAAGTATTCCTGTAGGTGCTTAAGTCCTCTTCTTGGAAGTCAGCAGCTTGCCTCAGAATATCCTTGAGGTAGCCCAGGGAGATGTTGCTGTAAGTTATCATTGTTCCCTGTGTATAAAGTGCTTATATAACAAAAGCACATATTTTCTTTTGGCTTTAGAAGGAACTATTTTCTTTTTCACTTTATTTGGTATTTGCTTTGATAAATATCTAAAATGCAGTGGAAGTTGCCTGGGAAAGGATACCCTTGGATTTCATGGACAGCTCTCACCTTTGTTAGTAAACCATGATCTGTTTTTGGTTTGTTGTCCGATGTACTTGACTATTCCTAAGAAAATAAAAAAGAAATTGACTTTCCTTCTATTGTTCTATACCAGAATAAAACTAGCATTGCATCCATTAAACTTGAGTGCAGTCCTCTTTCCTAACATGAAAGTATAAAGTTAGGAAATAAGTATATGACAGCTCTTTAAAACTAACCTCTTTCTTTATGCATACAGAAACTTTTCTAATTTACCTTTTTTTGGACATGCAAAATGTTTCCTTTAAAAACATTAATCCCTATTTTCTGTTGAGCATAAGGAAAAATTTCTAAAATAATTCCACAGTAGTGACTACAATATGAGCATATGTATTTAGAAGAAGAAACTACCCATCTATAGGTAGATTTAAACTCATGCAGTGGTGACTAACTGCATGATTCAGTGCACTTAGAAGTTAGTGGAAGGACTTATATTAATTTCTGTGGGTACTGGATGAATTGGCACTATGGACCTCCATTTTGGGACCTAATCTGGTTTAAGCTTGGGTATATTAAAGGATAGAGATGTCTTCCTGTGTTCACAAGGGTAATACTTCATCATTTTAAAGAAAATGAAGCAATGCAAATGGACATCCTCTCCTGCATTGAGGCTCTGTCAATATTTGCTTTGAATGGCTGTTTGCTTAGTGCAGCTAACATGGAGCGCAGTCTACTTTGTCCACAGAATGACATTTCCAAGTGTTGAGCAAACGGCTAAGGAATTATAAAATTAGTTGTTTGAAATTTAGCCAGAGGGATGATGCCAATTTCTACAGACTGTGTGTGTATTACAGTTAATAAGTAGTTTTTATTTCATTGCTGAAGTGTAACAAATCAGCTGCAAACAGAAGTGTTGCAGGAATTTGTTCCCCTGTTTTTAAGAGAAATACCATATTATACCCTTTTTCGATGGCTTTTATTTTTAAGTCACACTGAACAGGAAGTATAAAAAAATATCTCACTGAGATTGTTTATACTCTTTATACAGTATTTTCCATGCACAAAAATATAACTGTGAATCCAGCAGTGAGAACACAAAGAAAACAACCTGTTAGGGTTTGTTCCCCCCCCCCCAAGTTTATTTTATAACATACTGCTCTTCTATTTATAGGATAATGTTTCACAGCACAAGCTACCCTGTTTCTGTGCCTATAGGAAACTGCTTCTTCTGTTCCCATGGTCCTACTACTTGATAAATTTAATTTCTCAGCTTTTTTTTTTTTAATGAGGCATAATTCTAGATGTGTGTTACTGATGCAGGCCACCTGCAGGTGATGAAGGTCATTCTTACTGAATGTACTGTACTCAGTACACAAATAATTGCTGTGATTTCAGGTAGATGGTCCTAAGGAAGCCCTAATGTGTTTGTACCTACCATTATCAAAATTCAGAATAATATTTAGATATTAATCTTTAATAATAGCCATGCATCATCAGTTATAAATAAAGCATAATTTTGTGGATAATGGTATATGTTTTGGAGTAGGCACCATATTTTTTCCATATTAACAGGCTATAGGGACTTTATGGGAATATAACCTCATATCACTGACTTTTAATTATTGGTCATACTTTGTGTTTCAGTCAATAAATCAGCTTATAAAATAGCTGCAACAGGAATCAAAATGAATATGACTGAACTGCTTATTGCTATTGCTGTTATCGCTGAGCTGCATAATGAGACTACCTACTCATGTGGAAAGTAAAAGCTAAGTTCTTGTGGATTTTTTTATAATTAGTTGCTGACAAATGAGGCTTGGTGCTTCCTGTGCTCTTCTCCAGGTACTCTTTCAGTCTGAAATTTATGGGGAAAAACCCCCATCGTATCTTTCAACCCCTGTTAGCTCTAATTATGATTTCATGTTCAACATCTACCCTCCTTTTCTCATAGCCATGCTGACATATGTCTCTGTGGGGGCTGTCATGATGAAATAATGGGTGGTCTATAACTGCAACAAGTCCTGAGTAACTTAGAAGTGGGGAATAACCTTTTATGGGTGAGCCTGAAAATCCTGAGCCTCAGTGCACTGTAACAGCATACAGAGACTGGATGAAATCTTGGCTTCACTACATGCAAGTGGCAAAGATCCCACTGCCTTCTTCAGCAGAGCCAAGATTTCACTAATTGAGTATTTGAAGTAGTAACTCCTCTCAAAGGCTGACTTGTGGAGAGGCACTGGCATACCAGTGGTGATCCTGCTGCAAGCCCTTTCCTCCCAGCTGATGAACGGGAAGCAGCACCTCCTGTCAGGCACTGATAACAGGCACTGATTGAGGAGTTTCAGCGTACAACAAACAGCAGCACAGATGCAGTGAAACTAAAAGTGATAGGATCAGTTTCAACGTACAGGCTGATTGAAACTACTATACAGCTAGCATATATCAATTAAATTTGATTTGAAACAAATATATGTGTTCAAGAGCATTAAGGAGAGAGGTGAGAATGACTCAGTGATCTTAGAGGTCTTTTCCAAATTAAGTGGTTCCATGAAAGGAATACAGCAGATAGAGTTGTGAAGAAACATGAGAATAAAAACATTGTACTTAAGATTTGTATTTATATGAAGTTGCTCTTAGGCTTTGTACTTCCTCATTCTTACTCCCATGGGTGTGGTCTTACAATAACCTGTATTCATCTCCATTTTACAAATGGTGAGATTGAAACAAATGAATTGTGAGGATAACACATATGTGTTCAAATTAGCCTCAACATGTGACTTCCTCAGAGGGAATCCTTACTTCTCCTTATTGCCTCTGTGCTTCCCTGCACCCCTCTGATTCTTGTGAGGCCACATAGGAGGATGACTCAAGCAGCTAATCCAGAAGGTATGTAAACCCCCACAAGTAAGTATTTCTGCCAGTTTAGCCCTTGGCTCTATGAGGTCAGACCTATCCCAAGAAAAGCAAAAGCAGCTCATGGGAGAATCAGGTGGGAGCACAGCAGCTCTTATACCAGCAGTTTGCTGGCCGATCATTTTTGCCATAACATGAAACCTCACTCTTAGCTGTTCAGAATTTGGCTTGAGATATTCATGACTTCGTCCAGAGAATATCCCATCTGATTATAGAGAGAACTGCAGGTGTCCAGCACTTTTGAAAAGAGACTCAGTGTCTAAAGCAAAGCATCTGGAATTAGAAGCTGCTCTTGAGTATTTGAATCTTTGTGATTCACTCAGAAACAAGCCAGTGGCACAGTCTGAAATAGATCTGCTGCCTCCTGCCTCCCAGCCACGTTCCCTGTGCAGTAATGCTCATGCCAGACCCTGCCATCTCCCACATACTTTGTGACTCATTCTGTCCCTAAAACTATTTGCACCTGTTGTTTTATTTACAGTGTAATAGTTAAAAATACGGCCTTCAGAAGAGTTTAATTAAACCACAATCATTTTCTTATCGTAAATCTCCAAGCTTTTATCCTTTGTATGTTCCCAAGTACCTGCAGTCTTCCATGATATTTTGCCCTTGACTCTGGTTAGCAGCTACACTTAGAGGAACACATATAGTGGGGGAATGTAACTTTCATCTTTCTTACCCTCTGTTTCCTACTTGTTCAGTGTATTCTTCTTTATTATAATTAAATCCATCTTTAAAATTTCATCCTTCCATAAATGATGGAAGCTTGTGCTTTCCCACCAAAGATGCTGGGTTTTAAATTTCTGTTCTGTGTTGCTAAGTCAGAGCAAATACCTTTAGAGCTGGCACATTGTCTCTGTGCCTTCCTAGAACAACAAAGGCATCCACAGCCCTCACTTTTACTGCTGCCATGGCTCGCCTTTAACTCTTACCCCCTTTTACAACATAATTGATTCCCTGTGTATGGGTTTTGTATAACTTCTGGCATGAAATCAGGCAGAGCTGTGTTTGTGAATGTGACACACACATCCCTGAAACTGAAAGGCAGAAATAAGCCAGCCAGCTAGAAATTTTCTGGTACAGAAGCCATTTAGGAGGCTTTGGACATAAAGGCATAATATTTATGAAGAAGCATAGTGAGAATATTGTGAGTATTGTGGGCCTTCAAATTAACACAGCGTGTATGCTTGTTTCACTTCTTCCTCTCCAAACGTGTTTGGAGTTTGTAGTTGGAGGTGAAGCACAAGGTTGATTCTGACTTTTTTCCCAGGAGAAGACCTGCAACCCACTGCAGAATCATGCCCTTTACTTGCTAGTCTGCTGTTAGTAAAGCTTGCTTCTTTGCTTCATAGCCTGTGTCCTGGCATACTGCCTTCTGTGAAGGAAGATCTGTGGACTTGCTGTGGCTAAAGAAGTGTTTGAACTTGGCTTTTTCACTTCAGAGAAGTGCTCTAGGCCTGAGACTGGATACGTGAGTTACCTGTGCCACCAGGAGCAGCGCCTGAAAAGGATTAACAGAGCAGTCTGAAAAGGATAACAAACGCAATTGCATTTAGTGAAGGATCTCATTCTGTCAGTTTCAGTTAGGTGTGCTTGGAGAACATTTACTGAGCAGGGCTTGCATGTCACTCCATGAGTTTCTAGGTGTCATGGTGACTCTGTAGCCTGATCTGATGGGACTTAGGTAGTGCTTATGGGATTCTAAAGCCCAGAGGCTGTGAGACTAACTTATAAAATGAACACTGTGTGGATGAAGGGTGGCATTACAGAAGGGGACTTAAAACAGCCCAGTCATGCCTATATCTGATTCTGATTGCTCAAATTGATCTAACTAAGGCTGCAAGAGATAGCAGGCAGAAAAGATGAGAGCAGAGATCCAGGGTGTTTTCTGGATCAAACTCTTCTGCTCGAAACCCTGCTTCAGCAAATCTTGTGTGTGTAGGTCTCAGTGCTTAAACTTTCCCAGTTACTTCAACAGCCTGTTTGGCTAATATAGGGATTTGATGCATTATCAGTCTCAAATTAATTCTTTCTTTCAAGACACTTACTTTTTCTGATTTTGGTTCCAAGGACATCAAAGAAAAATAAAAACATCAGTGGGTCCAGGCTGTCCACTGAGCTGGTTGAATGAGGGGAAAGTCTGGGCATCTTGCAAACAGAACACAATTTATCCCTACCATTTAAACCTTTCACAATTTTAAGGGGAGAGGAAAGAAATTTTTAGAAGAAAGTACATGCCTTTCTTGCAAATTTTTAGTTGCAAAGTATGACATATGATTTCATTAAAAATAACTGATTCATTGTCAGGTGGAGTACATGAATAACCAGCCTCAGGTGGAAAGATTTTGGAGTGACATTTCACATACTAGAGTGCCATACTTTTACTAATATGCTAAGAAGTCGTTGTTTGGTGATCTAAAAATAGCACTGGGCATAAAGACTGGGTTTTAAATGAGGCTTCAAAGTATGCACATAGTTGACTAAATTATACTTTACAGGACAACACTTTTTTAAAGTGAAGTCAAATTTAGTGCTCTTCTATCTGAAACAAGTGAATTCAGATCTTTCCTGTCAATCATAAGTGATGAGGGGTTTAATTCTCTTCACAGTTTTGTGGGCCACAGTTAGTGTATTCACAGCTCTGCAGGGCCTTGAATCCTGCCACCCAAGAAATAGTTCCTTTTTGTGAAAATGCCTGACCTAAACCCTGAAGATGCAGCTGGAAATGGAGATGAAATCTTTGCTGATCACAGCTGAACTGAAGCCCATCTTTATTCTGAGTGATAGTTTTCTCCTAATTTTTTACTGGTTTTGTGTTTAATTTTGTGGAAGATACACACTACACTATAATGAAGAGCAAACAATGACAGGTGCTGCTATGGATTCCTAAATAATTACACCAGTCCTGGTAATGGCAAACACAGAAATGACCAAGGAGTGCCAAGAGAGAAGAACCACCATGTTCTTTCGCCTGCATTTCTTAGCTGTCTGTCCATTTCACTAGGACAAAGGCATTCTGTATCTTACAGGTGTAAAATTAATGATTACAATGTGTGATTTTACTGGTCTTGGGGCAATGATTAATTATATGCTCCTCTGAGAGCAAAAACATTAAGTTGTTAACAAGTTGCAAAGTGTGTGCTTGTAGAGGTTACAGTAAGATATTGGATGTCTGCCATGAAGTGTTTAAGAGCAACTGAGCAAAATCCTGCCAATTCAAATCAGCGTAGCTTTGCCACTGACTGCAGGTTGTTTTCTGTGCACTGGGGAGGGCTACTGGAAAGGACTGTGAGCAAAATTATCAGCCTGGTTTTCTCTCATTCAAGATCTTAACATAAAAGGCAAATTAGTAGTGACTTTGTGATAAGTGTTTACAAATCTTGTGAACACTGAGAAAGGGGGGCATTGAAACTCAATGAAAAATCTTCATTAAAAAATGTAGGAAGGTAAGAAAATATTATTGCTCATGATCTTCTCTCTGGGGGACAAGACTGGCCACCACTCTGCGTCCCAGTCCAGTTACTTGTTTTGGAGAATCTAACTCTTTCAATGTTTCCCCCCTGCATGGAAAGTATTTAACAAAAAAATCCAAAACAAAGTGAAACAACTACACAAACAAAGAAACAAACAAAAAGAAGAATCCCAAACAACACACATGTTGCAGTGTGCCATGGCCAGTGCCATGGCTGACAAAATCAAGAGGACCAAAGCCTCCAGTGGTTTGATGCCCACATAGCCCAAGCACCCTAAGGTTAGGGTGAGTTCCCAGAGGGCTGTGTGGGACATGCAAATTGAGGACCCATAAGTGGCCACCGCCATCTCCTCCCCTTTCCCCCTATATTTGGTCCCTTTGCCAGAAAGTTCCATGTTCTTCAGTTCCCCATTGGCCTGTGTTAATTCTCCCCGCCTACCCCAGTTGTCATTGGCTATGTACCCCTTTCCCTGCCTTTGTTACACCCCTTGCTACCCTGTTATTAGTTGTTGTGTGCTTTCTCCTCCCATTCTGTAGGGGTATAAAACCCCATGTCAGACCCACTTTTTTGCTCCTTGGTGCCCTCTCTTCATTTTTTCTGGAGTCCTTGCTCTCAATAAACCCTTCCTGCTTCCACAAAGAAGCCCCTCCGCCTCATCCTTCCTCCTCTGTGTGCCTTCGCCGTCGGTGGGCCAGGCGAACCTGAGCTGAGGCATCGCCAGCCCTCCCACACAGCGTGCTGCCTCCATCTCCCTCTCCGGTGTGGGCGGGAGCCCGGTGCTGGGTGGTTGCAGACTAGCCAGAGGACAGCACCGCAGCACACAAACACACACAAAAAAGCCACAAAAGAGCCCCTCTTCAATAGAAAGTTTCTAAGATACTTCATGTTTTCAGTAGCCAACCAGTTGTGTCCAAACAGTATGCTCTGGAGTGGGACACAGATGTCAAACAGCAGAACTGAGTCGTTTGCTTTTACTTCTTTAGTTTTTAGCTGTCACAATTATTCCCTCTTCTCATTTCAGTCTTAGTGATTTTATATTTTTAAATTCCTTTGGACGTTTAAATCCATTTGGATCAGAACCATCTCTTTAATATCAGTTTTCTCTATCAATAGAAAATGAGCTGACAACCTTCTCTCCTTTACCCAGCCTTTGCCCATGAAATGAAAGGGTGTTGGTCTGCTCCAGTTCCTAACACACTTGTATTTCTGTATCAGAAACCACTGCCGCTTCTTGACCAGCTATACAGAATGGCTGCTGAGAATGACTGGATCTGAGACAATCTTCTCATCTTCACGTACAGCTTATGGCAGACCCCTGTGCTCTGAGAATGCTTTTAAAATTGAAAAACATGGTGCATTCTGAAAACTACATACTCAAAGCTCAATTGTCTAGTCTTTCCCCTCTAAATAAAAAAATATGACGAAGATCTAGTGGAAGAGTGCAGCTCTAAAGAAAGCTGTATTTCTTTAAGTTAAGGAAATTGCTAGAGAGAAATTCACTTTTCTAATCTGGGGTCTATCCTGGATGTTCTTCATAGCTCTGTAGGTCCCTGTGAACAGAGGGGATTGGGGTGTATGTCAACAAAGTGCCTAAATACCCGATGGGAGGGAATGAAGAAGGAGACGACACTTCTCCTTGTTGCTCAATGACAGCACAAGAGGCAGAGGGCACAAATTGAAACACAGGAAAATCTATGTGAACGAAGAAAATGCTTTTCACTGTCAAACACTGAAACAGGTTTCTGGGAAATGCTGTGATGTTTCCATCTGTGGAGATACCCAAAACCCAACTGGACATGGTCCTGGGCAAGCTGCTGCAGCTGACCCTAACTGAGTAGGGGACATGGATCTGCTTTCACCTCGCAAGTGGCTGTTAGTGAAAAAAATTAATTTATACGTAAAAGGGACAGGTACATATTACTGAAATTTTCGTGTAAGAAGTTTGAAACATCCCATGCAAGCTGACACCATGTAATTCAGAGAGAAACTTATGGACAAAACTATAAGATTGTATTTTTTCTTAATTCTTCCCATATCCCTAGTGGTTTTAGATATTTGTGGAGTCCAGATAGAAATGTTAGCCTTCAACATTCATGTTGACATTTACTCCATGTGTCATATATCTAACAGACAAAAATGATTTTAAGGAGCATTCCATTATTTCAGTGAAAAATCCCATCTCTGAATAGTCAATGTGACAAACAAATGCAAGTTAGTTTCAATTTTACTGGTATTATAGTCAACAAGGAATTAAAAATAAATATTCTAATAGTAAGATTCACATTGTAAGAATAATAAAACGAATAATAGAGCCAGGACTAACAAATGCCAAATGCAACTTTAGTATTCATGTCAAAGACCCCCTTGCCACATTTGCTTTTTAAAATTCAAATTTATTTAGCTAATTGGACAATATATGGTTCAGATTTTGGCTCCATTACAGCCTTGTCCATTTACAACACCAGCAGCCAGTATAACAGCAATTCTGGAATACTGCCAGGATAGAGCTACTGTGGGCTACGTCTTCCTGCTTCAGGAAATAGTGGATGCTGAAGTGGAGAAATCAGAGCAGTCTCAGGAGCCTGGGCCATGAGCAGTCTATGGGCAGTTCTGCAAGGTTGTTGATCCCTTGTATAAGCTACAAAGCTGTGGGAAGAATCCTAGCAGGGTCACCCATATGCCTGTCTCCACTCGCATGGTGTAACAGTGTGCATATTGGCCTTTCTTCAGGATGAGATGAACTTCTATTGTACCTCCTCTGTGTCATAACTAACTTGCCAGGCATTACAATTCTCTCCTCACATGCAATGGACAGTTTATGATTAATTGATAATGTAATACGTAATTTGTCAGGTATTACAGTTCTTGGATGCAATGGAAAGAGTGTCTCCATGGGACCATTCCCATGTATGCTATCACTGGATCCCAGGGAGAGGCAACATTTGCATCTTCAATTTCCCTCCTCAGGAAGCTGCAGAGAAAAGTCAGGTCACCCCTCAGCTCCTTCTCTGCAAAGTAGGGAAGCCCAAAGTCCTCAGCAGTTCCTCACAGGACATGGCCTTCCAGCCCTCTCACCATCTTTGTTTCCCTCTTTTGGATGCACTCCAGGACCTTCACAACCTTCTTAAATTGTGGGGTGCAGAACTGCACTGAGCACTGCAGGTGAGGCTGCACAGCACTGAATACAGCCGGATAATCCCTCTGTTGTCACTGGCAGTGCCATGCTCGAGGCTCCAGGGATGCCATCTGCCCTCCAGGCTGCCACTGCTCCAGGCACGCTGAGGGCTCACACTGAGTTGCTGCCAACCAGCACCCTGAGATCCCTTCCTGCTGGGCTGTCCAACAGCCACTCCTTTCCTGCTTTATCCTCGTGCCCAGCATTGCTCTTAAGTCCTAAATGCAGAATCCATCATTTGTTGTTATTAAATGTCATGCCACTGATGATTGCCCAATGTTCTAAGCCAGCTAGATCTCTCATGCAAGGCCTCTTGCCTCTTGCCCCTCAAGAGCGTCAACAGCACGGTCCAGTTTGGAGTCATCAGCCAGCTTGCTCGCGGTGCATTCCAATCCTTCATCCAGATCACTGATAAACACATGGAACAGAACTGGCCCTAGAGCTGCACCCTGAGGAACACTGCTGGTGGCTGGTCACCAGCCAGATGCAGCCCCAGTCACTGCACCCCTCTGAGCTCTGCCCTTCAGCCAGGTCTTCACTGCGAACCTGCTCATCCCACAGCTGGACAGATGTCCAGAAGGATGCTGTGAGGGGCAGTATCAGAAGCTTTAATCCAAGCTTAATCCATTAAGAATCCTTAATCCTTCCTAAATCCAGGAAAACTACATCCACCTCCTTCATTCACCCCTGAGGCAGATGACCTTGCTATAGAAGGATATCAAATGAGAAGGACTTTCCTTTTGTCAGCCTGTGTTGACTCTGCCTGATGATTGCATTATTCTTTAAGTGTCTTTAAGTTTTTCAACTGCAGCCAGTGTGATCTTCTCCAGAATTTTTCCAGATACTGACCTCAGACTAACAAATTTGTAGTTTCCTGGGTCTTCCCTCACACCGTTCTTACGAAATGAGTAACACTGGATATCTTCCAGTCAGCTGGGACCTCCAAAGGCTCCCAAGACCTTTGGTAGATGATCAAGAGGAGTTCTGACATAACATCTTCTGTCTCCTTCAATACTGTGGGGCCAATGCCCTCAAGTGCCATGGACTGTGAACATGCAGCTGATCCAGCTGATCACTTACAGTATCAGTGTCCAGGAACAGAAGATCACTGTCCCCACATTCGTGGTCCTCTGCCTCAGGGCACCATGTAACCCAATCAGTATTATTAAGGACTGAGGCAAAAAATGCATTGAATATCTCTGCTGTTTTTTCCCTCCTGTTAGTCAGATGACCACCTTCAACAAGTCTCAGTCCAATGTTTTCTTTAGACCTCCTTTTGCTATTAACATACATAAAAACACCCTTTTTGTTCCCTGACACAAAAAGGCCAGTTTCAACTCTGAGCTTTTGTGTCTTCTGCCTGTGTATACAAAGCACAGGTCTGTAACCTTCCTGTGAGACCTGACCTTGCTTCCAGAGATCATATAGTTTCCTTTCCCTTTTGAGCTCCAGGAGGACTTCCCTGTTCAACCACACTGGTCTTCTGCCACACTTGGTTGAGTTATCACACAGTGAATTTCCTGCTCCTGTGTCTAAAAAGGGGTTCTTAAAAACTCATAAACTCCTAAGCCCTCAAGAACAGGTTCCCAGGGCACTCTGTTAAATAGCTCCCTGAATAGCTTAAAGTTTGTTCTCCTAAATTCCAGGGTAGCAACTACTCTGTCCTTTTTCCTCATGACTCTGAAAATTTTAAACTCAACCATTTTATGATCTCTGTGGCCAAAGAGCCTACTACCATCACATCTCCCATGACTCCTTCTCTGTTCAAAGTACACCAAAGTACAAGAATAATTGGAAGTAGCTGCATGTTGAAATATGTAGGAACAAAGTGTTGTCCTGGTAGATTAACAAAACGTCCTGAGTTAGTTGCAATGGTTTTAGTATTTGTTCTCTTTCCAAAGCAATCACAAAATCTCATGCTATTCTGCTATACAGACAGTTTAGCCAAGAATAATGGCAGCAAATAAAATGGAAAAGGTGTGTGTACTGAAGGGAAGGGCAAGAAACATCGTGATCTAAAAATATCTTCCTGTGTTTTGCGGAAGATTATCACACACACCTACAAACTATAGACAAAGTTTAGGAAAATCATAACAAGGAGAGAGGATGAGTGTGAGCACGGAAGAACACGGTGGCAGCAGGAGTGCAGGCTGTGAACACACTGTTGCTTTGCTTTGAAGTCTTCTTATCAGCTGCATCTTCTTTGAAAGGTCACGGCCTACCTCATGTGCTATCTGCGTTCTGCAGTAAGGCTCATATTCAGAGGTTCACCAGAAAGGCCATCTGTGTATTCGCACCAGTGGAAATCTTTCACCTGAGCTGGCATAAACAAGACCCCTGACATGGGCTCAGTTTAGTGACTGAGCCCCCTCAGGCCCGTATCAAGTCATAATTTAGAGATTTGCTCTGTATTTAGGCAGTGATTCTGCTTTTGACTCTGTCATGGGTGTCTTGGACAAGCTGGGACTGAACACTTCATCTCTTTGTGCCTTCCTTTCCCACTCTGTTGGAGTAGGGTGGGATGGAACACAGAGGTGAGCTCCAATGATAAAAAAATACTAGCTGAAGTCTGAAGTCTTGAAATTATTATTATTTAAAGTTTTATAATTAATATTACCTTACGCAGCAAAATAATTGAATTCTGTCATGAATACTGACCATGAATTGAGTGCACAGACAATTCATACGGCTATATGTTCATAAACATCTAAAAATTGCATTTTGCAATCACATTTAAAAGTAAATTTGAGACTTTTGTCATTAATGTTTCTTATGAACACTCATAGAAAGGCAGTTCCAAAATATCTCAGTGTCTACACTGAGTTTGTGTATAAAAACAGAGTGTACGAGTACAATGTTCTAACATTGTATTTGAAAAAGGGTATTTTCTGTTTCAGTGCAATATGTTCTTTACTTTAAATGAAACTTTTACCAACATTGCAATGTTATATTAGTAAACAGTAGACAAAAAATGACTGTAGAGAGGTTTCTAATTTATACAAACCACAATTGGATGTGTTGCATATATGACATCAGAAACAATACCTAGTCATAATGGTTGTTTCTTGTTGGTTTTCGGGGGTTTTCTTGGTTGGTTGGTTTGCTATTATTGTTGTTGCTAAAGAAAACAAGGCAATGCCTTTGTTTTGCAGCTCTACAGCAAACTTGTCATTGAATATTTTTTCCCATGTGCTTCTTTGAAGTGTGTATATATATATGGTAGGCTAAAACTGACTCCCAAATATTTCACCTGTTCGAAAGTTATTTTTGCATTGAAATAGCATGGATAGTGAGGAATTCCCTGAAGCATTCCAAAAGTAAAGCTGATTTTTTTCTGCTTGAGAGAAATGGCTGCTAATTTTAAGCTACCATTTTCATTTTTCTACAGCAGGAATGCACATTTTCCCTAACCATAAAATTTTCTCGTAATAGAAATGAGCCAATCCCCAAGGGCGTGGTTATCAAAAGATAATCTCACCCAATCTGATTAGAGGCATAAGGCTCATGCCTCAAAGTGCTCCAGGGTATGATTATCTTATGATAACCATACCCTGTACCACGTCTTATTGATTAACTAATAAAGCTTCAGCATTACTATTTGGGTGAGGAATTAAGATATCAGCAAGAGGTCTGATTCTGGAATGGGAAAGATTCTTTGAAGGTCTCCAAATAACCTCTCTTGTTCTGATTATAGCATCTCTGAAATTATGAGATCACCAGATGCCAGTTTTTCCTTCTTATTTGTGATTATATCAATAGTACATTAAAACTCAACCATATCCAGATATGTACTTATGTAAAGACACAATTGCACTCAACTGCTCACTTTGCATTTATATTGCAGGTTTAGGTTACACAGCAGAACAGAATTACACTCTCTGGAGAGGATTTTGTAGTCCAGACGCTAACTGTGCTCTTCACTCAGGGCAGCTCTGAGTTTTGTGAATGGTTACATTGTGGAGGAATCTGTGTTCTCACAGGCTCCCTCCTTGCCCACACACTTTATAAGAAAAAGGACAGTAAAGCCAGCCCTTGGGCTCCTGACTCTCCCAGTCCAAGTCATCCACAGCCGCAGGCTTAGTTTAGGATAGCTGTTTATCCTTTAAATCTCCTACACAATAGTACAAAGAGACCTTAAACCAGTGCTGGAGCTTGAAGCGCATAGCCATCTCTACCCTCTCTGTAGAGCAGTTTGTTCAGTACAAAAAAACCTGCTTAATGATGTGGGACTTGCTTGAAAAGGCAATCTGAAGGCTAATGTTGCAGCCAGCAGATGCTGGACTCGTCTACATCTGTAAAAAGCTGGAATTATTTCACTGACTTCAGTGGAGCAAAACTAGGTTAATAGACACATCTCAGAAGAAAATATGGCTGGTGTATGCAACAAGGACCTCACTGGAAATTCCCTTACAGCGCAACTTCTACATACTGAGATCAGAGGAGGCAATGTGCCCCCTCTGTTAAGAGTTAGATGCTTTTTTGGAAACAGGAGGTAATATTTACCTCCGTGTGCAATTTCATTCTTAGATGAAAATTTAAAACAATTAAACGTTTGATCACACCTCTCATATAGGGGTGTGCAGCTTAAACCTAACAAAGGGATCATTATGTGGCAGTGCAATCCACACCACAGTAATCCACTATAATTAATTCTTTGGCAAATTTGCTGTGTCTGTTGTATTATCATCCACTCTGTTAATGGACAGTGTTAAATTCTGGTACTAGCTGAAGAAGTATCATCTCACCCTTTTATGCTGCATGGCAAAAATGGCTTGCTGTTCATGCTGCCAGCACTGCTCCCTTCTGGCTACTCACAGAGGGAATGTGGGTTTAGCTCAGGCTCTGAAAAATCCTGGTGTTTGCACTGTCATGAGCCAGCAGTGCCCTGGCAGCCAGGAGGGCCACCTGTGTCCTTGGGGGCATCAGGCACAGCATGGCCAGCCAGGCAAGGGAGGGGATTGTCCCCTCTGCTCTGCACTGGGGCAGCCTCACCTTGAATATTGTGTGCAGTTTTGGGTGCCACAGTATAATAAGGATATGAAGTTATTTGAGAGCGTTCAAAGGAGGGCCATGGAGATGGTAAAAGGTCTGGAGGTGAAGCTGTATGAGGAGTGGCTGAGATCACTTGGTTTGTTCAGCCTGGAGGAGACTGAGCGGCGACCTCATTGCAGTTACAACTTCCTCCTGAGGTAAAAAGCAGAGGGACAGACACTGATCTCTTCACTCTTGTGACCAGTGGCAGGACCTGAGGAAATGGCCTGAAGATGTGTCAGGGAAGGTTTATGTTGGAAATGGTCACAGCACCATGCTGACCAGAGTTCAAGAAGTGTTTGGACAACACTCTCGGGCACATAATGTGATTCTTGGGCTGGTTCTGTGCAGGGCCAGGAGCTGGACTCGATGATCCTTATGCATCCCTTCCAACTCAGCTTGTTCTATGAGTCTTTGATTCTATTATTCTTACATTATCTATGAGTCTATTATATTCTATTACCTGCAGCATTCTGAAGTAAGTTGACATGAAGTAGGTTCAGCAACCAAAAATACTGTTTTCCTTCAGCATTTTCACAGATGCTTCCACCACTGTGACAGTGCTGCCGTTTTAATTGGGAGCTGCTAAAATCTCTGAAACAGGCAAGGTGTTAAGACTGTAACCTGTCCTCTATTCAAGATTTCTTTCAGAAGGTGAGCAATGTTATCCTAAGGCATCTATAAGAGCAAGGATAAATTACTTTCCAGAGTGTCTGTTTCTCACGATTGACAAGAAGGAAAGAATCAAGATGACTAGTTTGGATGGGATGCCTAGTTTTTATAGGGCCAGGGGAGACAAAGAGATTTCTGCCTTTATTGTAGCAGAGTCTCAGCTGCAACTTGGGTTTTTAGTATACAGCCTCTGCTGTTGCCATCCTTTCCTGATCTGCATAGCAAGTACTGCTCTGCCAGGCTGCACACCGTGGAGCTCCACGCAGCAGATTTTCCTGTCTTCTATACTGAAGATTTAGTGCCAGATGCCAACCTTGCTCTCAAGTCTTATATTTCTCTGTACAAGGGTTCTCCTGAAAAGAAATGTACTGTTCCTGATAGACACAAATCTTACTAAGGAACTCTCCTCCTTCAGTGGTACCTTTCTGATTCACTGCTGATTAGTAGGAATAGAGTTCATCCTGAGTCATAATACGTGTTTTTCTTGTCTTGAATTGGTTACAGTTCAGGTGGCAGAAAAAGAGGAGGCAGAGCAGATTTAAAATCTAGAAAGCAAAAAGTGTGTATAAAATTCTCTTTTCTAAAATGTCAAGATACTTGACCACTGTCTTTCCACTCCCTATGACAATTACAGCTTTGTTTTTCCACTATGTCTGTGAAGTACTTTTATAATAGTGTATCTGTTTTTGTCTGTACTTTTGTAGTGAAATACATCATACTCTCTACTTATGTACAACAACCTTAGTCTAGTTCCAAGACAGAAAAAAACCCCAAGTGGCCATCCTGAACATCAAAAATAAAGTCAGTATCTTTCCTTTCCCTGAAACATCCTTGAATGAAAAGCACACCTTCAGGACAGGGCAAATGATTGACTACTAAAGCAAAGGACTCTTGTGATCCCCATTGTACACCACACTTTCTACTCATCTTCAGCAAAACCTCACCGCCTGAAATATAGGATGCAGTTAGCAGTTCTGCTTGCTTCAATTAAGATGGACAAGAAACCTGACTCGCACTTGAAGAAGAGCTTTTTAATAGTCCCAGAGCCCTTTTGAAATTTAGGAACTGATCATCTATTTTCTACCGAATTACTTTACATGCAGAAAAAGTTTAGTGGAATATAAAATCTCTATTTCTTCAAAATCTGAGACATATAATTATGAATGAAAAAAAGTCTTGTGATACCCCCTATCAAATTCAAGGCTTATATTCAGTGACAGGGCTGGTTTTTTCCATGCTCCTCACAGATATGCAAGACAACAGCAGATGCTGTGTGTTGGGGTTTTGGGAGTTCCTTTCTTTTGTTCTTTTCCTCTTGAAGAATTTTTTCCCGATACTAAGGGATAATTGCTGGGTGCTTAAGAGAGACAAAAGGTTTGGCCACAGGGAAAGGGGCCTAACTGCTCTCTTTTATTTGGTTTTTTTTTCAGGTGGGGGCAGGGATGCCGCGAGATTTGAACTGAGAAAAAGGTTTGGGCACAGTGCCTAGGGTTCTTAGTTCTCTCGGCATTCAGAGGGGAGAGAAGCTGCAGTCGCTGTGGGGGCAGTTCGTCACCACTGCAGGGTTCTGCCTTCTGCTACCTTCTTTCTGCTGTGAGTGGGAGCTCTGCTTGCTGGAGCAGCCGCTGCGCTGGGACCCTATTTTTAACACCCTACCTCACTAGAAAGAGGGACCCTTTCACCATCTGCTCGGGTGCCTCAGGGGGCCCGGGACCCCAAGCCAGACTTTCACCGCGCTGCTGGGAGGCAGCTGCCCTGCCTCCACCGTTTCTTTGCTGCTGCTTTGAGCCTTCGCTACACTGCAGTGCCGCCAGCACCGCACCCCCTGCCTGCCGAGACCTCCCAGAGTTCCCGCTGCAGCTTTGGAGTTCGATACATCTCATCTACCATCCGGGATTTTGTGTTCATCCCTGCTGTTCCGGTTGCTGCTCCCGAGGGTCCTGCTGGGGCACCAGGACCGGCTGCCCAGGGGGTTTGTGAGGCCTTTCTCCCATCCCTTCCCGGCCCGGCCCCGCCGCCATTGCCGCGTGCTCCCCGAGCTCGCCCCAGAGCGCCCCCTGCAGCCGCGGGGGAACCATCGCACCCGCCCTGCCCAGCGGGAGCCGCCAGCGCCCCTGCCGGCCGTGAGCGTCACTGCACCGAAAGGACAGGGTCTGACAGCCGGGAAGGGGACACTGGGTTCTGTTCTGTTTGCTGTTACTGTCATAGTTGTTGTTGTTTTGTTTGCCTGCCTATATATATATACATACATATATATATGTATATATATAAATAAAAGTAAAGAACTGTTATTCCTATTCCTCATATCCTGGCCTGAAAGCCCCTTAATTTCAAAATTATAATAATTCGGAGGGAAGGGGGTTGCATTTTCCATGCCAAGGGAGGCTCCTGCCTTCCTTAATAGACACCTGTCTTTCAAACCAAGACACTGTGGAATGTCCATTTGCCTTCCTTTCTTTTTGTATGGCTTCTCTCCCTCTGCTCCTGTTGCTTAACTGTCCTGGCCCACACTGAGTTCCTGTGTGGAATCAGCCACAGAGAGTCCCTCAAGGAGTGAGCAGCAAGGAGCTTAGAGTCCTGCACAGCCTGCACAGTGTTTCTAGTACTACATAAAGTTACTGATTTTCCAGCCCCCTTCGTCACTAGCACAGATCATCAGCAACAAAACTGTTGTTTCAATGAGACACGGATAATACATCTGAACCATGGTGATGGCCTAGAACAAGATATGCTATATTATCATGAGTCTAAATATTTGTGCGTGTGTGTGTGCGTATGCAGTGATGCCTTAGAAGAAGATATTCTACATTATCATGAGCCAAAACATGTGTGTGTCTGTGTCTGTACAATGTGTGATGCCTTAGAACAAGATATTCTACCTTATTGTGAGCCTAAATGTGTGTGTGTAATCTTCAGAAACTGGTAGTACCTCAGCTTAGACTTCACATTTCCCTACTTCTTGACCCATTTCCCCCTAAACTCAGCAATATTTTAAGCACCTTGGAAGAGCAGAGCCTATCAACAGACTTTCACTTCCTGCATAATTTTTCTAATTAAATATTCAATTAAATATTTCTATTTAGGAATAGAGACATAAAAGATGCTATATCTGGAAAATGCTAATCCAAGAATTCATACGTAGTTTGTTGCCATTTAAATGTAAGAGCATGCAAACAAACATTAAAGCATCCCTCATGGTTGCTTTAACCATGAGGGATGGTTTATTGTTTGTTTGCTAATTTGTTTAGGGTTTTTTGTAGTCACAATCCTAGGCAATGTATTTAGTTTGGTTCATGGCTGCAGTTCCAGAGACACTGCTGTAACGAAGGGTTAAATATCAGGATCTTCACTATTCCCAAATGGTGCCTTACTCCACAGATACTTTCACTGATTCAATAGGAATAGTTTTGTCCACTGGAAGTTGGAGAGTACTTTTTAAAAATGTATATGTTACTTTCATTCCTGCAACAGGAAATGCAACTACTTAAGTCAACACATAAAAAGGTATCCTATGGAGTTGAGCAAAATGCCTAAAAGTAGTAATGCAGGAGAAATGACACTTTAAATGCTCCACGGGACTATTTTAAGCAGAGGCTTTTGACAGTTATTAATTCTTTGTAAAGACCACAAAAGTGTTGTTTTTATTGGAGAAAAATAACAGCTGAAGGGAGACTGAAATTCTTTTGGACATAACAAAGAACAAAGGAAAGACTTTGCATCAGGATTTGTTTCATCTTTAACAGCTAAATTGTGCTCTCAGCTCAGTGGGCAGGATTGCCACTGAAAGCATTGTGTGATCATGTTAGACCATGCCCAAAGGGAGAATTTGGCCCAAATGGATGACCAAATCCAGGGCTGAGGGCCAGCAACCAGTGAATGAATTGTCCTTTCATTGAAGCCCTCCAGAAAGTGAAGAGGCTCATCCCTAAATCTGTGTGCTCAGACAGAAACAGGAGCAAGAGGGATTTAAGCCACGTCAGTCCTCTGCCCTGGCTGACAGTGCAGCCCAGAAAACTCCAGTGCAGCACAGATGAGGAGGGAGTACACTGCAGCACAAGACCGATTAGCTACACTTCTGAAGAAGTGGAACACACCTGAATGGCATATTTAGAGTGCAGATTTGTTTTACTACTGCTCAGAAAATGAGTAATATTCCTTGATTTAAATCTTCTGTTTTCAGGTCTAGGACCAAACAGAGGGCAATTCACTCCCTAGATCCCTAAGCCAGAAAAGGGACTTTTGTGTATGATGTGTATCCGTGTGGAAGGTTTATTCTGTGTAAACCAAAGAACAACAGGATAGAGCAGAGTTTGTTGATTCCTTAATAAGTTAGTACATGTGCCCTGATGATGTTTTCATCTTGCAGACTTTGGTCTACCAGCTCTTTGGTGTATGGCTTCAGACAATTATATGCTTTTCTAAGTCTTTAACATCCCTTTTTAACAGATACGACTGGCTCTGAACATTTTGGCACTGCAATGCAGAAGGAAAAATGCAAATGCTCTTAAGAATGTATTTTTTTAATTGTTAGAATATGTGTTTCATTTCACTGAAAAGACAAAAAGCAGAAGAACTAGCAATGTAGATGTCTGTCAGAGACTGAAGTTAAGAAACATCATATTCTACCCCTGAATGGTGGCCCTGGGTCATGCTGTCATGGAGGCCGTGGCAGATTAAGCACCACCTATATGGGGTGGTAGGTTGAGACAGAAGGATGAAATTCCAATCAGGCACAGTCAGTGCCAGCAGCCACTCACAGGTCACTAAAGCCTCTACCAAACTATTTGGATGACTTACAAGTTATATTTTAAATACAACCTCATCTTTTCCTGGCTTTTGCCTTGACTTGGGCAATATGGACCCCTATGAGATGTAAATCTAATCATGTAAATAAATAAATCATCCAGCACAGATAAATGTAACTGCTAAGAAATACACACCTAAAGTCAGAGCAAAGGGAATAAGGAAATGTACAAATGTTTGTTTAAATATGAAAGAGATGTTTATGGCCTTTTTGTTTGCTTCTAACAAATATTCCCATGCTCTCTGTTTATGGCAAAGATTTAATACTAAGCAAGATATGAAGCAACTAAACCCTTCCACTGAGTCTGTAAAAAAAGCAAATGAGCCCTTCATGAGCCAGTATTACCTTTCTCCCACTCCTCTAGTCTGAGCCATGATGGAGGAGGCCATGAAGCACAAGAGGTGAACGAGTAGGGCTAATAAGGAGGGGTAATGAGCTAGAGTTTCTCCCCAACATACAAGTATGGACAATGAAAAGCAGCCAGGATAGTTTCTGCACCTTTCCTCTACAAAGGTAAGCCTCCCTGTTTGGCAACAATCTCCTGATCACGGGAGCCCTCCAGGGTTCATTGCACTCAGCAGTTTGGCTTGTTTGAATTCTGTGTGCCTTTGGCCCTAAATCTTAATACAGCACATGCCCTATGGATATTGTTGTAAAACTGCAGTCTTTTTTATTTCTTTAGAAAGAGCTGGACTGAACAAGTGCACTGCAGATTGGAAACTGACAACATAGAAAGAGATATGCTATTGCTGGCTGACACATATGTGAACAGCCTCTCTGGTTCTCTTTCTACGAAGCCTTTCAGCATCTTTGGTCTATAGCCAAAGACACTTGGGCATTATACTGCTGAAGGTCATAGTTCCTGAGTTGTAGACACCCAGTGGTATTTCTAACATCCAAATCTGATCCATGGGTATGCTGGAAATTTGGCATCCTGGAGTAGGATTTGTGGAAGGCAGCTGAGTGAGGAGCTGCCAAAGCTGAGCAATAGTGCTGCCAAGGGGATAAGGATATGTTTTAAACTGCATCCCTTGCTGAGAATTGACACTCTTACTCTGGGCAAAAGATGCCATTTTCTAATCAATCTACTGAGCATTATCTTTTCTCTGAAGGAGTAGAGAAGAACCTCATCCTTGGGTTTGAGAAAGGCCATGTTGCCTAGTTCTCTGGAGCCCATTACAAGCCTCTGTAGAATGCCAGCTTGTCTCCATAAAGCTCTTTTCTTCCATGATGTTTGCAGAGGCCTGAATTAGCCATGCTGCAGAAGCCCAATATGTACTGCCTGATAATTTGTCTATTACTGACATTATTGCAGTACTCCTCTGTGCCTTATTGTATCTTTTCTTTCTTTTATTTTTATTTTTATTTTTTTTTAAATATTAGGACTGTAGGAAGTTTAGGCCCGGATATGTCATTTTGTTCTTGGTTTTTCTTTTTTCTCTTGCATGACATTATTTCATTGAGGTCCTAGACCAGGAAAGAAATGCGTATCTTGCTCTATGTGTGTTCTTGCATCTGTTCAGGAAATAGATGCAGTGTCAGCTGATGTGTAACCAGGAGAGCAGAAATTAGGACTGTTGATGGTGAGCTGTTTACAAACAGTTTCTTGGTAAGGCAACACATGCGGACCACCATCACAGGTAGGTAATTTGGAAATCTGGAGTGTTGTGTAAGTTCAAAGAGTCTATATACTACATACTGCATATTTATAATAGTATGCACTCTATATTTATATGTGGCTAGCCACCTTTATGTCTGAGCAATTCTTTGTTGTCTGCTTAAACAGTAGGGAGTGGAAGAGAAAAATCTTTGAGTCTTCCCCTGGGATGTCATGGGCTATGATATCTGGAACAGACTTTGATGAAAAGGCTATAAAGGCACAGGATGGAAATGGTGCATTAGTTGTCTTATGTGGCAACAAAAACTGCTGCTAATCAAGAGAGAGATCTATAATAGCTGGTTTGACCTGTTTCACTACTAAATAAATATTTGGCTCCAGATAACAGTAAACATTAAAAAAGAAAAAAACCCCAACATTAAAAGAACACTTGGGGGATGGTCTCACCATGTTTATTTTAATCTATATTGAACTCATCTGACTTAATTTTTGCTACCTGAAGGTCTAGTCTCCCTCTCTAGTCTGTGGAGAAAGTGCTAGATGGGATGAATCACCTGCCAGGGCTGCCCTCTTTAGATATCTGTCTCAAATGGCATAAATGTGTCTCAGGAAGTGCCTGTTACTCTCTTGTGTTTGTTAGTGGAGGCTTGTGACTACCCCAGCTAAAAGGCCAACTGTTAAATACACACAGCTGAGTAAGAGCAACCCCACCCTTCTATGTGGGCACTCCTCATTTTTCCATCTTTTCTCTTTCACAGGAAATGGAAAAGCTTGTTAGGTCTCCTGTGCTAAAGAGATGGGGTAGCATTATACTGTCCCTCACTTGTCAGCCTATTGTAATCATCAAGTCTGGGCAGGGAAGAGAAATCCTGGGTTGGTGAGACACCTCATCTCCCCTGAGAATCTGTGGGATGTGCCAGGGCTCCTAGCTGTGCTGGGTGAACCCAGGGTCTGCCAGCCTCACAAGCTCATGGTGAGATCAGCAGGGGTTTCCCAAGTTACCTGTGGCTATTGTGCCAAGTATATATGCAGGCGCCACAAGAGCTAAATGAGCTAGAGGAACACATGCCAGATTTGCATGAAGTAGGAAATAGATTTTCTATGTGAACAGTGACACAGAAATGGAAAAACATGTTTTTTTAATGGGAAAGAGAGACTGGTAGAACTGCAGCTATATTCCCTCCCGGAGAGCTCCTTCTTTACACTAATTCCACCTGCACTGGACTCTTAACTTGGGTCCCTTTTAGGAGGTATGGAAAGAAATCAGGCTGTGACTGCCTCTCACTTTTGCCAGTAAAGCAAGGGTCATTCAAGTCCTTAGTTCTTATGTTCCATGAAGTTAATGATTAGTTCTGGACAACTGTGATGATTGCTAAATTTCAATATTCTTAGCAAATAATTTAATAAACAGCATTGTGCAGCTCACGCAGAGCTAGCCATCTTAGCCAGTTGTCAAACGTAGCTAGAGAAGGAAAGCAGATAAAATCCAAATGCATTATCACTCCACCTTAGCTAGCCTGTACTGCAAACTTCTTTCTCTCCACTTGTCTGCCACTCAGACATTTAGACAGGCTGTCATTATAAGCCATCCGCTGCCCCAGCTTTGCCCCAATTTTCTTAAGCCCTACAGCACTGTCATTTGATGTGTCTGGTGAGAGAATTAAAGTAGATGAAGACTGAGGATACCACTCCCTTAGGTAATGATATATTCTGATTCCCTCCAGCTATCTTCCTGACAACCCAGTCCTCCTCATCCTGGCCTTACTTTCCACTTCCACAGACCGAAGAATAATTAAAACTCCTCTACATAAAGCACAGCTTCATTCAACGTTCAGCTTAGACTCTGTTAAAAAGTGCTTCTGACAGATGGGGTATATTCTGTACCATAGCAATAAGTTAGTTGGTGTGCAATAGCCAGCAGGAAAAAAAGACAAAAATACCTGGCATGGAAAAGCCAAGAAGGAAGGGAGACAAAAACACTGAAGTAGTGCTTGAAATGAGGCCTCATTAATTTAAACAAAAAAGTGCTAGACCTTGAAATTATTATGGAGGTACTATCCTGAATGCATTCAGCAGAGATGAAACCCCCGAAATGTATCTCTTGATCCATCACGTGTTCAAGAGATTTTAGGATAAGATAGGAACATACAGTTATTTGGGAAATCCATCAGTACTACAAATCATGAGAGTTGCAGCTTGGAGGTCATCACGAGTGGGTCAAATTTCCTTGCTCCAAACTGTTCTGGAAAGCAAACACTAGATGTTTAATCAAAGGAAACATAATCACTTCAAGTCACGTAATGAATGAGGAACCTTAGAAAGAAAGTTTCTAGAATAAGCAGTTTTAAACACCATCAGACCACCAAAAGGTGCATGCTGGGGTGATCCTGGAAATGATCATTCTTGTTCTTCCAACACTAGCTCTGCTTGTCTCTGTGGTGTAATTAGTCACTTTTTAGCACTAGGAAGCTTCCTTCCTGTCTTAAAAACACAGTCACGGGAATCAAAAGCTGTGCCCAAAAAACCTTACAAAACTAATTGTTAACTCAAAGGCACCCACACCCAGTCATTCTAGCAAGATGATACTCTCAAAAAGCAAAGCTCTCATGACCCGTGATGCTATCACAGCCTTGGAATGTGTGCACAGTCTTACTTATTTGCAATGTTACTGGTTTTTTTTCCTTAATTGCATTAAATAGTTGATACAGAACATGCTATTACAACAAGAAAAACAGGTTTGAGAAAACAAAACAAATATGCCAGTGTAGTTATAATTGCATTTTAGAGATAAAATACACAAACATGAGATGTAGGGCCAGAACAAGCCTGAATGTGCCATGGTTTCCCTAATTGTGTGGACAAAGCTTCATGTTCCTCAAAGGTGACTGATACAAAGAATACACACTGGCTGCCAGATGATTGTTCTCCAAGCAGCTCTTCTTTGCTGCATATTGGGCATGGCAGCACACAGGGCTCTAACCCAGGCTGCAAAGGGAGCCAGGGCTGTGCGGAGCCAGGGAACCCTGCAGTTCATTCCACTCCACAAACTCCCCATCATTTTCAGTGCAACCTGAATTGTCCACTTAATGTCAGCAAACTGAGACCGAGAAATGGAGATATTCCTATTTGAGAGAAATAACAAGTGAAGCTGTCTTGCCTGGGTAATGACAGCTGAAAGCTACTAACAAGTATCAGTGAGCAAGTTTAAAAGAGGAAGGAGAATGGCAACACCCAGTAAAGGGGAAGAAGTTCTCAACCACATCCTGGAAGAGTGAGCACAGATACAGAGGAAGTAGTACTACCTAGAGGTACTGAGGATCACTAAACACCCCAATTTTTTGTTGAGGTCTGAGCTGTCTTAGGGGTTGTTGTTGTTTTGTTTGTTTGTGGTTTGTTTGGTTTTTGTTGCTGACTGCTTGATAGAAAGTTTGTTTGTGAGGGCTGTAAATGCTCTACTCATCATGTAGTTCCCAGACAATTTAACTGGGAGATGGAAGTCATGTTATTGACTGCATAATCCACAGACAGAGTACCCACTCCTCAGTAAGGTCCATGAAGGCAAGGAAGGCTTAAGACACTCTGTTGGTGCAACTCCAACTGAGCTGGCTTGAAAGCAACTACAATCCAAAAGGTAGATCCAGTACATCAGTCCTGTGACTACTCACAGAGAGGAGCTCAACTGGGACTGTAACAAGAGTTCCTGCAGGTAAGAGGCTATTGCTGAAGGTGTCAGAGGTTCCCAAAGGTAAGGCAGTACAAGCTCTGTGGGTTTTCTTTCTTGTTTCATTAACCTTCATAGATTAAGTTTTTTGGAGGTGTAGTTTAGGTATCAGAGGCAATTATACGCTTGATAAAAGTTTATTTGCATGTAAAATCTTCTTGTTTTTTTCACCACATAATTTAATGAGCTGTCAGATACTGTTTTTCCCATTTGGTTGTTGGTGGTAGCTATAGCTTTGGGTTGCATGGTTCAGGAACTGGAGGGATCCATCAGGATCGTGGCTGGGTAGAAGTTTTATCACCATGCATGAGGTATTCACTCTGCACAGAGTTATATCTGTAACTAGCCACTTACAGAAGAAAACAGACTATTCCTGGCTGCCTGGTCTTGCTTTAGGAGCTAATCAGAAACTTTTTCTGCTAAACTCATGAAAAGGAGAATATATTTACCCTCATACCTGGGGAGATATGCAGAAAGTGGCTTCCAAGAATGGTATCTGTTCGGGATTGCTAAGGAAGGTGGTCGGAGCTTGTGGATATGCCTCCTAAAGACAGTTGTGCTGAGCTAGCTGGATTGGGAAACTGAATTTCTCTCATGTGTGGACTTTGTTTTGATATTTTCTGGTTCACAGTTGGCCTTGCCTGAGACTGGGAGGAGGTTTTGTGGGAATCACTCTGCTGAAAGAATAGGCTTTAATGTGGAAGACTCTGGGATTCCTTGCTTGCATCTGCTACTAATAAAGGAAGATAAGTCACTTTTTTGTTTTTGCTTAAGGGAAATAAGCAGAGCACATGGCCTATTAGTGATTTGCTAACTATGCCAGCTGATAGGATAAAAGAAACAAATTCAAGAGGATATGATTAAAAAAAATTTTTAAAAGATCACATTTTATATTTTCATGTGAGCACATCAATCTGAGCTTTGTCCTTTATAAAAGAAATACCATATCTAATCAAGTTTGAATGCATTTTTAACACATTTCTAGTTTTCTGAGCAAGTAAAAAATCTAGTATGGCACTCTGATGACAACCTGAGAATATGACTTTTCAGTAAATTGTAGTGGTTTTGCTTAACTTTCCTTACACGTGTTTGAACATATAGTACATGAATTAAAGGTAATATTGGGATTAAGAGACTGAATATGAAAAGCCATAAAATTCTACAAATTCAGGGTTCAGTATTAATTTGTTGGTGTGCATCTTGTATGTTTTGTATAGGCGAGCTAATAACAAACTGCCCTAGGCTTTCATTAGGACTACAGGTACCATATGGTGAGAAAACCTTGGGTGTTCCTAAGCGTTGTCAGCCACCTGTACATTCTGCTTATCTTCGCAAGGGTGTCAGAGCACATTTGAAACCAAATGGTTTCTCGATCTGCCCTTCTGGTGTTATGCCTCCTCCTCCACTTCATTACTCCCCACCCTGGCCATGGTTTCCCTCCTGGAGTTTTTCTCATTGCTCCTTCTGGAGATGATACACTAGCTCCCACAGCTCTCCAGCCTCTCTCACTTGTCTACCTGCTCTAGTCTCTTCCCACTTCCTGTGACAACCTCATAGCTCCTGTGGGCCGCCCATTCCCACCTTTAAGTTTCATTGCTGAATACAACAAAAAAGTGAGAACTGAGAAAAACTTGGAACAGAGTTGTGAATGCTTTGATGCTGTTTGTGCAAAAAGTCTCAGTGTAAGCCCAGCTGCATAAACTGCCTTCTGCAGTGACTGTGAGTGCGTGAATCTGCTAATCCTAACTCTGCCTGCATCAAAGGCTGGTTTTATTTTCATTACAGAGCTATTTTTCCTCCCCTTAGTCTCCTTTTCATCTATCCTTGCACAGTGTTCTAGCAGGCACACTTTAAGCCTCCTAACAGAACAGTGTCAAGAGTAACAGAGATTAATGCTGGCTGGAATGACAGTGAACTAGTGCCAAGAGAACATCAGAAGTTTGCTATTGGTGATTCTTTTTTTTTAATATCTGGGAGGCATTTGCAGAGGTAGAACTTTTGTCTTCACTGATGCAGCTCTAAAGACATGCAAAACAGTGCACTCAAACAAGTAAAATACTGCTGAAAATTATTTTGAAAACATTGTAAGAGGAAATATTGAGTCATCATTTAAGGCCTCTTTTTTATGATACAAACATTGCTGCCCTTATTGGTGACACTAAGCTTGGATTGGACAACATGACTTAGAGTGGCATGAGTTTTGGGGCTAAAATTAGCAGGAAGTCTTTTTAGAGATATCACACCACGTAGTTTTCCTCTTGGATTGTTACCCACATTCACCTGTAAACTGTTGTTACCAGTACAAAACTCAGCAATGACCAAGTGGCAGTGAAATAATTTCAGCATTCTGCCTAGCTCCAGTCTCTCTTCTCTACTCTTCTGTTCTTTGCCCAGTAACAGAGGTGATCTGAAGACCATTTGATTTTTATGTGGGACACCTTCCAAACTCTGCTTGAACAATTTCAATTGTTTCTTCACCTCTGTGCTCCCCGTTATGAAGTGCTGGGAGGTGAAATCTGTGAACTCATCCTGTACAGACTGAGATGAATGCAGAGGATGAAAACAGAAAGAGCTGGTGCTTCCAGTCATGGAGGTAGTCAACTACTTCTTGACTTCAAGTGCTTCCAGACAGTCAGTGATGTGGATACTTCAGCAAACTGATTGCACCAAATAATGTGGCGTCATGCTCTTGGGTCAGCAAGATCCATTCTAAGGCAAATACAGGGATAAAAATGTGTTACGCAGATAATAGAAAACTTTAATCCTCAAAAAAAAAACTGTAACTCCTCAATCCTGGTGAGGAGTCCTCTTTCCATTCCCCTTCTGCTTTCTCGTGCACTGTAGTCAGCTTAGGCAATTACCGTACAAATATAAATCAGTGATGCAATGTAAATAGCACCTGATATTTATTTATGCAAAGAAACATGTCACTAAGAAAAAAATACAATTGCTTAGTCTAATTGCATACTGTGCAGATGGCAGGAGCCTAAGAAGTGCAACAATAGCGTTTGAATTCCCTGCAGAATACAGAAGGATGCCCTGTTTTGTTGTCCCCTACTGATTGCAGTGTGTGCTCGGATGTAGCATGACACCCTTCACATCATGGCCGACCAGCCGAGCAGGTGAACTCGGACCTGTGGTTTTCCACCACAAAGAGGTGCTTTCTGTTTCTCCAGAAAGAACTGCTTGCCTGTTTGGTCTTTAGGAGAAGTCGATGGTCCATGGAATCCCCACCGACGTTTTGGCAAAGCAGGACTAGAGAAGGGTAACACCAAGGAGTACAGTGAGGAATGTAGTATTAAAATTCTTCCATTCGGGGCAATAGAATATGCATTTCTTTTTCATCTACACCGAGGAGATCAATCTCGCTTGTTAATTAAGTGATTGCATAGGTTGGTGGATGCGAGTGATCTTCAAATTTGAAAAAAGGAGCAAATAACAGCTTTTTACATGTATTTATCTAGGCAAGAAAGACAAAAGACACTGAGACACTAACACTGTAAGGTATTGAGCAATCTACATGGCTTGATATCCACATTGTTCCAATAGCCAAAGGTGAAGGGGGCTTGGATTCTAGCACAAGCCAGCCACCATCTGTCAAACAGGAAATCTTTTTAATGACAATGGGTGGTAGGAAGGATGATGAAAATTCTTACAACACTACCAGCTTGTGCATCAGATTAACTAGGTTTATGCACAATCATCTCACGGATCTTGTTTATTTATTTTACTTTATTTTATTTATAAAATTCCAGTTTCCTTACCAACAAATCTGGAGTTGAGCAAGGCAGGAAAGGGGTATTATTCTGATTCCTCTTCTTTGCTCCTGTCAGGAGAGAAAGGAGATGACAAAAACCACATCTTAGAAGAATAACTCTATCTATAGTTTGTTGGATCTTTTCTCAGGACTTACCATATCCCATCCCAAATCAAGAACTTTCCTCTCTCCAAAAAAAAAAAAAAAAAGGTGCCAAAGAGCTTTAAGAAGCTTTTCTGTACATGAAGTGTCATGAAAGTGGTTGATGATTCACAAATGGAAATTATTTGATGATTTAGGCCAAAACTTGCTGCGGAAATGTTGGTAAGATGATGCACTAGAACTGAATCTCTCTATGTGAAAGTGATCAGAGAAGAACACCTATGTTTAAACATTTATTAAAGGAGTATTTAGGCTGGGTTTCATATGTCAATGATGAAGATATAAACAAACAATTTTTTTCCACTTGAAACAGAGTATATTAGCTTTTCTTATTAATTTGCAATATTGATAGAAGACGGTGCTTACAACATGTAAACCAAGCATACCTGATCCTAAGTAAATGCTGCTGCTTAGAAGTATCAAAGCCTGCAGTGCAGGCAAAGCAGGGAGTACTAAAATTGTGAAGAATTTAAATTCTGTGATTTTTTTTTTTGTTATTTTTAACTACTAAGGAAACCCTTTTCTCATATACAGCATTAGTTTTACACTATATATAATTCCGTATTTTTCTGTGAGAAGTCTTGTTCTAAAAACCTCTAACCAAAAGGAGAAAGAAGATACTTACATTGCATAAGGATTATTATCTTGAACCAGTTTGCAGATATTTTCATACCTAGAGACCACAGCAAAGGTAAGAAGGCCAGGCTTGAACACCAGCTACATCCTGCAGTCCCCAGACAAGCTGTGGTGGTTTGGGCCTGAGTTGATGGACGGTTGTTTGGAGCAATGGTGCTTTTCGAAATCTACATATTTAAACCGTGTGGAGGCGCGGGAATTCTCTCCTGCTTCTGGCTTT